>SJXQ01006646.1:0-36415 GCA_006408695.1 Aepyceros melampus | reverse complement strand
TCGATGCATCAGTGTACATTCAGATCAGTTCAGTTCAGTTCAGTCGCTCATTCGTGTCCGACTCTTTGTGACTCCATGAATCGCAGCATGCCAGACCTCCCTGTCCATCACCAACTCCTGGAGATTACTCAAACTCATGTCCATCGAGACGATGATGCCATCCAGCCATTTCATCCTCTGTCATCCCCGTCTCCTCCTGCCCCCAATCCCTCCCAGCATCAGGGTCTTTTCCAATGAGGCAACTCTTCACAAGAGGTAGCCAAAGTATTGGAGTTTCAGCTTCAGCATCAGTCCTTCCAATGAACACCCAGGACTGATCTCCTTTAGGATGGACTGGTTGGACCTCCTTGCAGTTCAAAGAACTCACAAGAGTCTTCTCCAACACCACAGTTCAAAAGCATCAATTCTTCGGGGCTCAGCTTTCTTCACAGTCCAACTCTCTCACATCCACACATGACTACTGGAAAAACCATAGCCTTGACTAGATGGACCTTTGTTGGCAAAGTAATGTCTCTGCTTTTGAATATGCTATCTAGGTTGGTCATAACTTTCCTTCCAAGGAGTAAGCGTCTTTTAATTTCATGACTGCAATCACCATGTGCAGTGATTATGGAGCCCCCCAAAATAAATTCTAACACTGTTTCCACTCTTACCCCATCTATTTCCCATGAAGTGATAGGACCAGATGCCATGATCTTAGTTTTCTGAATGTTGAGCTTTAGGCCAACTTTTTGACTCTCCACTTTCACTTTCATAAGAGGCGCTTTAGTTCTTCTTCACTTTTTGCCGTAAGGATGGTGTCATCTGCATATCTGAGGTTATTGTTATTTTTCCCTGCAATCTTGATTCCAGCTTATGTTTCATGCAGTCTGCCATTTCTTATGATGTACCCTGCATATAAGTTAAATAAGCAGGGTGACAATACACAGCCTTGACTTACTCCTTTTCTTTCCTATTTGGAACCAGTCTGTTGTTCCCTGTCCAGTTCTAACTGTTGCTTCCTGACCTGCATATAGGTTTCTCAAGAGGCAGGTCAGGTGGTCTGATATTCCCATCTCTTTCAGAATTTTCCACAGTTTATTGTGATCCACACAGTCAAAGGCTTTGGCATAGAACTCTCTTGCTTTCTTGATGATCCAGCGGATGTTGGCAATTTGATCTCTGGTTCCTCTGCCTTTTCTAAAACCAGCTTGAACATCAGGGAGATCACGGTTCACATATTGCTGAAGCCTGGCTTGGAGAATGTTGAGCATTACTTTACTGGCGTGTGAGATGAGTGCGATTATGCAGTAGTTTGAGCATTCTTTGGCATTGCCTTTCTTAGGGATTGGAATGAAAACTGACCTTTTCCAGTCCTGTGGCCACTGCTGAGTTTTCCAAATTTGCTGGCATATTGAGTACAGCACTTTCACAGCATCATCTTTGAGGATTTGAAATAGCTCAACTGGAATTCCATCGCCTCCACTAGCTTTGTTTGTAGTGAAGGCCCACTTGACTTCACATTCCAAGATGTCTGGCTCTAGGTGAGTGATCACACCATCATGATTATCTGGGTCATGAAGAGTTATTTTGTACAGGTCTTCTGTGTATTCTTGCCACCTCTTCTTAATATCTTCTGCTTCTGTTAGGTCCACACAATTTATGTCCTTTATTGTGCCTATCTTTGCATGAAATGTTCCCTTGGTATCTTTAATTTTCCTGAAGAGATCTGTAGTCTTTCCCATTCTGTTGTTTTCCTCTATTTCTTTGCATTGATCGCTGAGGAAGGCTTTCTTATTCTCCTTGATATTCTTTGGAACTCTGCATTCAGATGGTTATATGTTTCCTTTTTGCCTTTGCTTTTCACTTCTCTTCTTTTCACAGCTATTTGTAAGGCCTCCTCAGATAGCCATTTTGCTGTTTTGCATTTCTTTTTCTTGGGGATGGTCTTGATCCCTGTCTCCATGGATTTCTCTAGGCAAGAATACTAGGGTGGGTTGCCATGCCCTCCTCCAGGGGATCTTCCTGAACCAGGGATTGAACCCATGTTTCTTATGTCTCCTGCATTGGCAAGTGACTCCTTTACCACTAGTGCCACCTGAGAAGCCCTGTAAGATATAATTTGTTGTTGTTTAGTCACTTAGTCGTGTCTGACTCTGCGACCACATGGACTGCAGCATGCCAGCCCTCTCTGTCCTTCACCATCTCCAGCATCCAGCAAAAGACTAGGGTGGGTGTTCAGTCAGTCTCTTCTAAAACAACCTCTGATTTGGCAAGCTGGCATTCCACAGTACCCACATCTCCCTGCCCTGCCTTATAGCTGTGGAAGTACTGATCACATAGTATTCTAGGAGCCAGCTGACTTGCATTGCTGCTTCACTGCCTTGAGGTTAGGACTGTGTATTCCTTTGCTATAGCAGTGACTGGCACAGAGGGGCTACAAGATAAATGTTTACTTATTGTATCAAAGACTTTATTGTTACAAAGACTCAAATGATATGTAGATACTCCTCCCTTGGGCCTTCCCTGGCAGTCCTGTGGTTTAGGATTTGCACTTCCAATGCCAGGGGTGGAGGTTTTGATCCTTGGTCAGGGAACTAAGATCCCACATGCTGCATGGCACAAATAAAGAAAGGAAGAAAAGAAGGAAGAAAGAAAAGAAAATGTGTGTTCTATTGAGTTATTGCAGATAGAACATAGTCTTTAAAAAGAGAAACGCCTCCCTTCTACCTTGTGGGGCTCCTAGAAAAGTACCTTTTTCAGAATTTTGTGTAATATTTTGTCCTTGTCATTCATTTAATCCCCATTATTTGAAAGCCCTTCTGTGTCTATACTGCATTCAGAGCATCCCTAGGCAGAGATGAATCAGACAGATCCTGCCTTATCAAGAAAGCTTTTATAGGTAAGGAACCACCATAATTAAAACCATGTCACTAGAAACTGAGCAAAATCTTAATGCAAATATGGGAGTTTTAATCCTAAATCAGATAGTCTAGAACTGTATGCACAAGATTTCCCATGTCTTCATTCTTTACTCCCTACCTCCCATTCAGGTTGTTTTTTCTGCATCTGCCCATGTCCTGTGTGTTTTCAACCTTCGGACTGGAAGCTGCAGTGTTGCAGCCACTAGGTACTTTAGCAGCCTGCAGCACTTCTGCTGAGAACTGCAGTGTCAGCGCTCTTTGAGCACTGTTCATTTCAGACATCATCAAACTAAATTCTTGCCTAACAGTTGTCATGGAGACTTACTGGTAATGTCTTCCTTTTTCATTTTATAACTTGATTAAGCACTAGAGCTGATTAGTAAGTTTTTTTTTCTTACAACAACAATGTTTACTTCAGCCCTGGGATCTTTTGGGAAATTGCTTTCAATGGTCATTACATAGCATTTGCTTGGGTAGATATGTCATTTATGCTTTGCTGTTGTTTTTTCCATCTTGTGAGACTGTGAAGTGAAATGAAAATTGCTCAGTTGTGTCTGACTCTTTGTGACTCCATGAACTATACAGTCTATGAAATTCTCCAGGCCAGAATACTGGAGTGGGTAGCCTTTCCATTATCCAGAGGATCTTCCCAACACAGGGATCGAACCCATGTCTCCCACATTGCAGGTGGATTCTTTACCAGATGAGCCACAAGGGAAGCCTAAGGATACTGGAGTGGGTAGCCTATCCCTTCTTCAGCAGATCTTCCCAACCCAGGAATCAAACCATGGTCTCCTGCATTGCAGGTGGATTCTTTACCAGCTGAGCTATCAGGGAAGACTAGCTGACAATTATCCTAACAGATAATATTGCCAGTTCTACTTCTTGTTCCAAAGAATTGAACTATCCCCACTTAGAATGGTAAATGCTGGATTATTGTTGTCTTTGAAAAGGTTTGCCAAATATTTTAGGTATAGTATTATATTGGTTGGAATGAATGTTAGCTGCTGTAATAGATAAACCCTGAAATCCCAGTGACTTAAAAACATAAATTTTCATTCTTACTCATTGTATCACTTTTCTGAATAATGAATCCCGGGACCTAGATTCCTTTCATAAGATGAAACTGCCATCCTCAGTGTGGCATTCCCAAGGGTACCCTAGGGCTTATCTTCACTCCAGAGAGCTGTAAAGAGAAAACAACATGGGGGACATGAGGTTTCTTATCCATGAGGTTTTTCATGGATAAGAGTTTTCTTAATGGGTCAAGAATGGATAAATTATATATCACTTTGATTCACATTCCACTGGGCAAAAGTCAATCATAAGAATACAACTACCTGTAGAAGATAGGGGCTTCCTCTGTGGCTCAGCTGGTAAAGAATCAGCTTGCAATGAGGGAGACCTGGGTTCAATCCCTGGGCTGGGAAGATCAAAGGCTACCCACTCCAGAATTCTGGCTGGGAGAATTCCATGGACTCTATAAGTCCTTATGGTAAACATAGTCTAGATGTATGCCCAGGAATAAAAGGAAATGTATTTTCATGAGTGCATAATATTTACAACACGTACCTCCAGGGAGGCCAATGGAAAGCTAAACCATTCCTTCCATACCTGACTTCCTCACTGGTGGAACAGAGCCACTGAGGAGCAGATACGTTGTTTCTCACTTCTGATATCTTCTGAGATGTGCCCTTAGCTCTCAGGTAGAAGGAGCTAGACCCCAACTTGACTGATTATAAAAGATTATTGACCCAGAAGTCAAGAATCGTTCACCTCATGCCATCTTAGGGAATGATAAATCTCTAAAGGAAATTATGCCACCTCCAGTTTTCCCTTTACCTTTTCATCACTGGTTTTCCTAGAGGTGAGGAAACTGGATCTCTCTCAGGTTCTTGCTGAAAGGAGTCACCTAGTTGTGTTCTGAAGTATTAGCAACCCAGCCAGGACCTATAAGTGACATTATCAGAAATATTTACCAAGCCATTAACATGTGCCAAGGACTTGCCAGTAGCCATTGATATAGAGATAAATAAGATGGTCAAAACCAGCAATGAAACATCCTTTTTCTTTGATAATATTGACAAAATGTAAAAGGTTGACCACAGCAAGTGTTGGTAAGGATGTAGGGAAGTGACAACTCTTGAACAGAACTTTTGGGCATAAACATTGGTACAGCTAAAAATTCCCACACCCTACAATACAGCAGTTCTACTAGGTCTCTCTCTTTTTAGAATTTTTTTGTGTAGACTGTTTTTAAAGTCTTTATTGAATGTGTTACAGTGTTGTTTCTGGCTTTTAAAAATTTTATTTATTTATTTGTTTGGCCATGAGTCACGTGGGATCTTAGCTTCCTGGCCAGGAATCAAACCTGCACCCCCTGCATTGGAAGGCAAAGTCTTAACTACTAGACAACAGGGAAATCCCTAGGTCTTTCTCTCTGTTTTTTTTTTTTTTAATGTTTATTCATTTTGGCTGTGTTGGGTCTTACTTGTGGCTCTCAGGATCTTTGTTGTGCCATTCATATGGGATCTAGTCCCAGATGAGGGATCGAATCCAGGTCCCTTGCACTGGGAGCATGGAGTCTTACCCACTGTACCACCAAGGAAATCTCCTAGGTCTCTTTTTAAAGTAGCAAACATACACACCAAGGGATATGTAATAAAGCATATTTGTTGTGGCTTTTTCTACTAGTAAAATCTTGGAAACAATCTAAATATTCATCAACAGGGGAATGGTTAAATAAAATGAGGTATGCCTATATAGTAGGTTATTATACATAAATTAAAAGGAATTAACTGGATATATGCATCAACATGAATATATTTCAAAACAATTTTGGAATGAAAGAAGGAAATGATAGAATGATGCACACAGTCACATGACATTTGAAATATGATGTGTAAGCCAATACTATGTATTTTATATGGATACAGATACATCTGTAAATGTATAAAAAGACGGGGGAATGCATATCAAACTCATGTTAATATTTGGATACCTTTGGAAAGGCAGGGAGTGAACAGCACTGGGAGTGGAGGTCAAGAGAACATTTGGCTTCACCTATAATATTTTTTTCTGAAAAGTAGACTATGTTTTCATAAATTATTGTATTGGTAAAAATTTTCTTTGGGGTTTTCTGTAACATGTTATGGAAAAACCTGAATGATCATTTTGGCCAACCCAATATTTTTAAAGGAAATAAATAGAAAAATATTAGAAGCAAAAGAGCCCAAATGTCAATAATGGTTACTTGTGGCTGTTATAAAAGATAGATGATCATTGTATTATTTTTTGTCCTTTTTTTGGTGTTTTAAAATGATCACCAACAACTAGAGAAACAACCACAAAATTCCACTGTCCATCACTTCAAAGAAGTTGCTCTCCAGTGGGGAAGACAGACAGGTAAACAAACATATAAACAGGTAGAGTTCAGGGTACTAAGAGAACAAAGAGAGAGACTCCTAACTGAGACCTAGGAGTTCAATAAAAGATTCCCCAAGAAGGCAATGGTTTAGGCCTTGAAGAATCAGGCATCAGCTTTCTAAGTCGAGGAGCTGTGTTCTGTGGCTTTCCAGGCCAAGGAAAGAGTATAAGCAGTGGAATGGAGATGCAAAGCAGCATAATGTATGCATGCTTGCTGAGCCGCTTCAGTCGTGTCCAGCTCTTTACGACCCCCATGGACTGTAGCCCAACAGGCTCCTCTGTCCATGGTATTCTCCGGGCAAGAATACTGGAATGGTTTGCTGTGCCTTCCTCCAGGGAATCTTCCCAACCCAAGGATTGAAACTGTGTCTCTTAAGTCTCCTGCATTGGCAGGTGGGTTCTTTACCACTAGTGCCACCTGGGAAGCCCAAATAGTGTATATGAGGAACTCCAGTTGGTTTTGTTTGTCTTGAGTATACATTGTCAGGTGGAGCAGGGAGAGTGGCTGGAGATGAGGAAATACAGAGACACAAGGATTGGAAGGGCTTCCATAACAAGTTGGACTTTTTCTTATTATAATTATTAACATTTACTGAACGGCTTGCCATGTGCTAGGCATTGTGTGAAGCTTTGTACATATACACCTTTTAATTTCCTTCATAGCCTGTAAAAGGTAGGTACTATTAGTACCTCTATTTTAAAAAAGAAAGAAAACAGAGGCTTACTGAAAGGATCTGGTCTGGGCAGTGAAATACTTTTTTGATTGATTACTTGAGATCTAGTTGTGGGGTTGTTTGCAAAAAAGCTAGGTAGCTAGCTAGCTAAGTCACTTTAGTCATGTCTGACTCTGTGCGACCCCATAGACGGCAGCCCACCAGGTTCCTCCGTCCCTGGGATTCTCCAGGCAAGAACAATGGAGTGGGTTGCCATTTCCTTCTCCAATGCATGAAAGTGAAAAGTGAAAGTGAAGTCATTCAGTCGTGTCCAACTTCACGACCCCATAGATTGCAGCCTACCAGGTTCCTCCGTCCACAGGATTTTCCAGGCAAGAGTACTGGAGTGAGGTGCTGTTATTCTCAAATGTTGTTGACCTTCAAAATCACCCCAGGGAGCTTAATAACACAGAGGTTCCTGGGCTCCAACCTATAGATTCTGATTCTACAGATTGTCTGGGATTACACTTTGAACAATCCCCACACTATTGCCTTTCTTCCTTGAGAATGTTGGACCACTCATGTCCATTTTAAGCATAGCCACCTGGGGCAAAGCTCTAGTCAGGTGGCTCTAACTGTTCAGCCCTTGGCACTTGGTGTTTGCTTAGTATAAACACTTCTAAGAGGTCAGCATGTGGTCACTAAGCTCAGCCTGACCATAAGTAAGAGGGATAAATTGTAGGTAAGTCATCAATTTTGAATTTTATAAGCAAATATATCAGGCATACAAATGATTACTTGGAGACCAAGGGGATCTGTGGGCAAGAGATTTTACAAATGGAATGCAGAGGACACAGTCTAATATTACTATTCCTACAACACAAAAAGGAGACACTCAAGCACTACAGCCTTGATTCAGAGAGATCCACATTCATATTACCACCCTGGTATAAACTCTCCTCTTTACCCACTTCTATTCTCTGGGCATTGAGAGTTTCTTTTGGGTCTTCTGAGAGAGTGTTTATTTCTGTCTCCTCTGTGACCAAGAACAATAGGTGAGGGCAGAGAATTCATATTGAAAGCTCTTCATTTCCTTATCCCCTAGACTTAGATGGATGGTTAGGAGATTAATAGAGCCTTTGGAAATTGGAAATTAAAGTCCTGTTGAATCACAGCAGCCTGTGATTCTCATAATGTTCCTGTATCCTTCCCTCTTTATTTTGAAGTGATAGCAATTTGAGAAGTTGGTGGAGAATGGCCTGTTTTACAATGGTATCATTCAACCCCTTTGCCCTTTTAGGGTCACATTCAAGATTATGTTGATATAGTACAGTTTTGAGGAAAGGAAAATGTTGGCTCAAATACTTTGATCTGGAATGTGGGTTAAGGGTAAAATATTGTGTAACATCCATGATTTTTTTTTTTAATGTGTTCTTTCACTTTTGTCCCCAGCATTGAAAATTCTGACTAAACAGTGTTTTTTCCCCATGAGCCTTTTAATAGTTCTTTTGTCAAAATAATATCTTCCTCCTTCTACCGAGATTACACCGCTTCACACTTTCCAGCTTTTTTGTAAGTTCTGTGTCCCTTTCAGACCAAAATGTGTTCATAAGCTCTGTTTGTATAGCATCCATATGACTTGGGGTAAAACATCCAACTTCATGTGTTTCTCTGTCTGTTTATCCGCTCCTTTACAGTCAACTTCTTTATTTTCCTTGTTCTTTCTTTTAAAGATTTTCTTGGTTGTAGAAATATTAGTATGGGCATTAAAATGGAGTCATTATAAGCTTCTTGTTATAAAATAAACAAATCCTGGGCATGTTATGTACAGCATGGTGACCAGAGTTAAGAGTACTGTATTGTGTTCTGGAAGTTGCTAAGAGAGTAGATATTAAGTCGTCATCACAGGAAAACAATTTTTTTTGCAACTATGTATGGTGATAGATGATTTAACTAAATTTAAGGTGGTCATCATTTTGTAATATGTAAAATATTAAATCATTATGTTGTACACCTGAAACTAATATAATGATCTATGATAATTGCACTTCAATAAAAATTATGGAGTCATGAAGCTGATAGAACCTAAAAGATATCCTCTGACACAGTTCAGATTCAGGCAGGTAAACATTTAATCTACTCAAATAAGTAGTTATTTCATCTCTTCAAGACTGTTTTGATAGTTTAGACACATTTTGTCTCCACAGTCAAGATGTTCTCTCCCATGTCCAACTACAAATTTTCTTATAAAAAGAGGATTAATGAGACCTTTGCTCTCATCCTCCTAGACAGTGATGTATGTATGAGTCGTGTATGCCTTGACATTAAACTTTGAAATTGTTCTGAGTTTCCCATGCACTGTGAGCTGTAGACACCTCAGCAATCTCTCAGGTTTCTATTCTTTTGGATCCTGAACTTCATCTTTTACTTCTATTTCCAGTCCTGTTCCTGCCCCTTGAACCCTGGAGGCATGTTTCAGATGTGCATGAATTCACATACCAAAGCCTGGGTGCACTTGTTACAGCTTCAGGTCTTGTGTAATAAGGATAAGAAAATGAATAGCATTATCACAATATTTATTGAGCACTTATTATGGGCTTCCCTGGTGGCTCAGCTGGTAAAAGAATCTGCCTGCGATATGGGAGACTTGGGTTTCATCCCTGGGATGGAAAGATCCCCTGGAGAAGGGAAAGGCTACCCACTCCAGTGTTCTGGCCTGGAGAATTCCACAGACTGTACAGTCCATGGAGTTGCAAAGAGTCAGACATGACTGAGTGACTTTCACTTCACAGTACTAGGCACTGTTCCAGGACCATGATGTTTTTTTATTTACTTCTAATTTTTTTATTGAAATATAGTTGATGTACAATGTTATATTAGTTTTCAGGTGTACAACATAGTGATTTGACATTTATATACATTACAAAGTGATCACCACAATAACTCTAGTAACCAGCTGTTGCCATACAAATTATTGCAATAGTACTGATTATATTTCCTATGTCGTATATTATATCCTTATAACTTAGTTATTTAATAACTGGAATTTTGTATCTCTTGATCCCCTGCATCTATTTCACTTGACATCCTCCCACCTTCTCCACTCTTGTGACTACCAGTTTACTCTTTGTATCTATGAGACTGTTCTTGTTTTCTATTTGTTGGGTTTTTTAGATTCCACATTTAAATGAAATCATTTGGTATTTGTATTTCTCTGTCAGGCTTATTTCTTTCTTTAAATTAATTTATTTAATTGGAGGCTAATTACTTTACAGTATGGTGATGGTTTTTGCCATACATTCACATGAATCAGCCATGGGTGTACATGTGTTCCCCATCCTGAACCCCCCTCCCACCTCCCTCCCCATCCCCTCCATCAGGGTCATCCCAGTGCACCAGCCCTGAGCACCCTGTCTCATGTGGCAGATGTAAGCATCTGAGCTACTTCTCCACTGGGAGTTGCTGTTAGGCACATATTCTGTGTGTGTGTGTGTGTGTGTGTGTGTGTGTGTGTGTGTGTGTGTTTTCCTCCTAATTATGTTGCCCTCTGAGATTCCAAAACTCCCCACAGACCTGCTGGTGAGAGGGTTTCCTGTTGTTTGGAAACTTCTCCTCCTTCACAACTCCCTCCCCAGGATGGGTCTCTGTCCTTAACTATTTTGTCTCTCTTTTTGTCATTTATATTTTGTCCTACCTCCTTTCAAAGAGAATGGGCTGCCTTTCTGGGTGCCTGGTGTCCTCCCTTAGCATTCAGAAGTTGTTTTGTGGAAGTTGCTTTTGATGAATTTGTGGGGGAGAAAGTGGTCTCCCTGTCCTATTCCTCTGCCACCTTGGGACTGCTGTCTGGCTTATTTCATTTGACATAGTATTGTCTAGGTTCATCCATTTTGTTGCAAATGACAAGATTTCATTCTTTTTTATTTTTTTTTATTAATTTTTATTTTTTAGTTTGTTTTGCTTTACAATTCTGTATTTGTTTTGCTATACATTGACATGAACCAGCCACGAGTGTACATGAACTCCCAATCCCGACACCCACCTCCCCCCTCCCACCCCACGCCATCTCTCTGGATTATCCCCATGCATCCTGCATCCTGCATCCTGCATCCTGCATCGAACCTAGACCAGTGATTCATTTCACTTATGATAGCATACATGTTACACTGCCACTCTCCCAGATCATCCCACCCTCTTCCTCTCCCACAGAGTCCAAACGGCTGTTCTATACATCTGTGTCTCTTTTGCTGTCTCGCATACAGGGTTATCATTACCATATTTCTAAATTCCATATATATGTGTACATATACTGTATTGATGTTTTTCTTTCTGGCTTACTTCACTCTGTATAATCAGCTTCAGCTTCATCCACCTCATTAGAACTGATTCAAATGTATTCTTTTTAATGGCTGAGTAATACTCCATTGTGTATCTGTACCACAGCTTTCTTATCCATTTATCTGCTGATGGACATCTAGGTTGCTTCCATGTCCTGGCTATTATAAATAGTGCTGCGATGAACACTGGGGTACACATGTCTCTTTCAATTCTGGTTTCCTCAGTGTGTATGCCCAGCAGTGGGATTGCTGGATCATAAGGCCATTCTATTTGCAATTTTTAAAGGAATCTCCACACTGTTCTCCATAGTGGCTGTACTAATTTGCATTCCCACCAACAGTGTAAGAGGGTTCCCTTTTCTCCACAAAAAAAATTATTCATTTGGCTGCTACAAGTGTTAGTTGCAGCATGCCAGGTCTTTAGTTGCTGCACACAGGATCTTTAGTCGTAGCACGTGAACTCTTAGTTGTGGCATGTGGTATTTAGTTCCCTTACCAGGGATAGAATCTGGGCCCCCTGCATTGAGTGTGGGAGTCTCAGCCACTGGACCATCAGAGAAGTTCCTTCATTCTTTTTTATGACTAATATTCCATTCTGTGTGTATATATACACAACATACATACATGCATGGGCTTCCCAGGTGGCTCAGTGGTAAAATATGCCTGCCAATGCAGGAAACACAGGAGTCATGGGTTAGATCCCTGGGTTGGGAAGATCCCCTGGAAGAGGAAATGGCAACCCACTCCAGTATTTTTGCCTAGAAAATTCCATGGATAGAGGACCTGGCGGGCTACAGTCTGTGGAGTCACAGAGAATCAGACATGACTGAGCATGCACACACATGCATAAATACATGCAATATATTTAAAATAATTTTTTATTTTATGTTTGTATGGGTCATAACAAGCTGTAAAGAGCTCTTAAAGAGATGGGAATACCAGACCATCTTACCTGTCTCCTGAGAAAACTGTATGTGGGCCAAGAAGTGATTCTAACAGTTGCTTCTTAACCAACAACAGATGGGTTCAAGACTGAGAAAGGAGTATGACAGGGCTGTTTACTGTCATCCTGTTTGTTTAACTGAGCACATCATGAGAAAGGCCAGGCTGGATGAGTTACAAACTGGAATCAAGATAGGCGGGAGAAACTTCAAAAACCTCATATATGTGGATGATACCACTCTAATGTTTAAAATAATTTTTTATTTTATGTTTGTATGGGTCATAACAAGCTGTAAAGAGCTCTTAAAGAGATGGGAATACCAGACCATCTTACCTGTCTCCTGAGAAAACTGTATGTGGGCCAAGAAGTGATTCTAACAGTTGCTTCTTAACCAACAACAGATGGGTTCAAGACTGAGAAAGGAGTATGACAGGGCTGTTTACTGTCATCCTGTTTGTTTAACTGAGCACATCATGAGAAAGGCCAGGCTGGATGAGTTACAAACTGGAATCAAGATAGGCGGGAGAAACTTCAAAAACCTCATATATGTGGATGATACCACTCTAATGGCAGAAAGCGAAGAGGAACTAAAGAGCCTCTTGATGAGGATGGATGAGGAGAGTGAAAGAGCTGGCTCAAAACTAAATATTAAAAAAACTAAGATCATGGCATCTGGGGCCATTACTTCATGGCAAATGGAAGGGGAAAAAGTGGAAGTAGTGACAGATTTTCTCTTCTTGGGCTCTAAAATCACTGTGGATGGTGACTGCAGCCATGAAATCAGAAGGTGATTGCTTCTTGGCAGGAAAGCGTGACAAACCTAGACAGTATGTTGAAGTGCACAGACATTACTCTGCTGCAAAGATTCATATAGTCAAGGTTATGGTCTTCCCAGTGGTCACGTACAGTTGTAAGAGCTAAACTGTAAAGAAGGCAGAGCACCAAAGAATTGATGCCTTCAGACTGTGGTGCTGGAGAAGACTCCTGAGAGTCCCTTGGACAGCAAGGAGATCAAACCAGTCAATCTTAAGGGAAATCAATCCTGAATACTTGTTGGAAGGACTGATGCTGAAGCTGAAGCTCCAGTAGTTTGGTCATCTGATGCGAACAGCCAACTCATTGGAAAAGTCCCTGATGTTGGGAAAGATTGAGGGCAGAAGGAGAACAGTGCATCAGAGGATGAGATGGCTGGATGGCATCACCAATGTAATGGATGTGAACTTGGGCAAACTTTGAAAGAGTATAAGGGACAGGGAGCCTGGCATGCTATAGTCCATGGGGTCACAAAGAGTCGAACACGACTGGGTAACTGAACAACAACAACATAGTTGATTAACAATGTTGTGTTAGTCATACCATATCTTCTTTACTCATTTATTGATGGACATGTAGATTGTTTCCATATCTTGACTATTGTAAATAATGCTGCAATGAACATAGGGGTTATATATGTTTTTTTCAAATTAATTTTTCAAATTCTTTGGAGAAATACCCAGAAGTGGAATAGCTGAATCATGGTAGTTGTATTCTTGATATTTTGAGGAATCTCCATATTGTTTTTTATAGTGGCTGCACCAATTTACATTCCCACCAACAGTGCATGAGGGTTCCCTTTTCTCTACGTCTTTGCCTACTCTTGTTTCTTTTGGATGATAGACATTCTCACAGATGTGAGGTGATATCTTACTGTGGTTTTGATTTGCAGTTCTCTGATGATCAGTGGTATTGAGCATATTTTCATGTGCCTGTTGGTCATCCATATGTATTCCATGGAAAAATCTCTATTCAGATACTTTGCCCATTTTTATATTTGATTGTTTGTTTTTTGTTATTGAGTTGTATGTGTTCTTTATGTATTTTGGCTATCAACCCCTTATCAGAATATAATTTGCAAATATATTCTCCATTCAGTAGGTTGCCTTTTCATTTTTGTTGATGGTTTCCTTCACTGTGCAAAAGCTTTTTTGTTTGATATAGTCCCATTTGTTTATTTTGCATTAGTAGCCCTTGTCTGAGGTGATCTCCCCCCAATTTTTATTCTAGGAATTTTTGTGGTTTTGGGTCTTATATTTAAGCTTTAATCCATTTTGAGTTTCCTTTCTTATATGGTATAAGAAAGTGATCCAGTTTTATCCTTTTGCATGTAGCTGACAGGACTTTTATGTTTGATCTTATTTACTCCTCACAAAATTTTATGATATAAGTGCAGCTATTATCCCATTTTATAGGAGAAATGGAGACTTGGAATGGCTGAGGAACTTGCTCAATTTCACTGAGTCAGTAAAGGATAAAGCCAGAATTTGAACTTGGGTCTTCTGCTTAAGCCTTTGCTTTTAGTCACTATGCTCCTCTGTCTCCCTAGAAAGCTTTGGATAGAAGGTATAACTGTTTCATTCCAAAGGTAGAGACACACACAGGAGACAGAATTAAACATATCTTTCTATTTACCGCCATGAGCCAAATGTGAACTAGAAGCTTTCAGATTTTCTTTTGGGGTCTCTTTGTAATCAATTTTCTTTGGACCTTGGTAAATAGGACTTTTGACTCAAAGTTACACAAAACTCTATGCAATTTGGAGCCATATATATGAAATAAGAGTACAACATTGCTTAGTTGTGGTAATATAGGTTATATAATATTCATACAAAGTGTTTCAGTTGTCTTCTAAAGGGATTTTTGAGGTGTGTCTGATAAGTTTTCACAGATATGGCTCCAATGACTTTATTTTTGTGTTAAGGAAGAGGTTCTCTCCTTGCTTACATTTTGTCCAGATTCTCAAATTCCCCTTCTCCTGACCCTATCTTAGTAGAGCCACTACTTTGCAATCTCTGCAAGACTCTGGAATCCATAAACTGAAAAGCACTTTGAGATCAACAGTCACAAAGATAAGCCATATGCTGGGCTATAAACAGTGCTGCGATGAACATTGGGGTACACATGTCTCTTTCAATTCTGGTTTCCTCTGTGTGTATGCCCAGCAGTGGGATTGCTGGGTCATATGGCAGTTCTATTTCCAGTTTTTTAAGGAATCTCCACACTGTTCTCCATAGCGGCTGTACTAATTTGCATTCCAACCAACAGTGTAAGAGGGTTCCCTTTTCTCCACATCCTCTCTGGCATTTATTGCTTGTAGACTTTTGGATCGCAGCCATCTGACTGGTATGAAATGGTACCTCATTGTGGTTTTGATATGCGTTTCTCTGATAATGAGTGATGTTGAGCATCTTTTCATGTGTTTGTTAGCCATCTGTATGTCTTTTTTGGAGAAATGTCTATTTAGTTCTTTGGTCTATTTTTTGATTAGGTCGTTTATTTTTCTGGAGTTGAGCTGCAGGAGTTGCATGTATATTTTTGAGATTAGTTGTTTGTCAGTTGCTTCATTTGCTATTATTTTCTCCCATTCTGAAGTCTGTCTTTTCACCTTGCTTATTAGAAATTATTTTCAACTGAATGAAAATTAAAATACAACATATTAAATTTTATGGCATGCATCGAAGGCAGTGCTTCAAAGGAAACTCAGCACTAAATGGTGAAAATAGAAAAATGAAAATAAATCAGTGATCTCAGCTTCTACCTTAAGAAACTTGAAAAAGAAGAGCAAATTAAATCCAAGGAAAGAATAGGGTACAGAAAATGATAAACTTGAAAACAGAAAATCAGTAGAGAAAAATCAATGAAACCAAAACCTGGTTCTTTTAAGCATCATAAAATTGATTAACCTCTAGCATGACTGACAAAGAAAAGGAGAGAAGCACAAATGACTAACATTAGGAATGAAAGGGGGGATTTGCTACAGACAATAAAAGGACAAAATGGTCAGTGGCAGAATCTGCCTGCCAGTTCAGGAGATGCAAGAGATGCGGGCTCAATCCCTGGGTTGGGAAGATCCCCTGGAGAAGGAAATGACAACCTGCTCCTGTACTCTTGCTTAGGAAATCCCATGGACAGAGGAGCCTGGGGGGCTAGAGTCCATGGGGTCACAAAGAGCTGGACACAACTGAGCAACTGAGCATGAGCATGTATAACTCTAGGGCTTCCCCAGTGGCTCAGTGGTAAAGAATCTGCCTGCAATGTGGGAGACAGAGGTTCAATCCCTGGGTCAGGAAGCTCCCTTGGAGAGGAGGGCATGACAACCCACTCCAGTATTCTTGTCTGGAGAATCCTCATTGATAGGAGGAGCCTGGCAAGCTACAGTCCATGGGGTCTCAAAAGTCAGACACGACTGAAGCAAGTGAACATGCATGAATAACTCTATGTATGTCAATTCAACAATTTAGATGATATGGACCAATTCTTTAAAATCACAAATCACCAAATTCACTCAAGAAGAAACAGGTAACTTGAATAGACCTATAACTATTAAACAAATTGAATCTGTAATTAAAAGAGTTTTGAAAAAGAAAACTTAAGATTTGGATAGTTTCACTAGAGGATTCTACCAACCATTTAACAAATAAATGATACCAATCTTACACAATCTCTTCCAGAAAATAGACAAGGAAATATTTCTCAACACATTTTATGAGGCCAGTATTATCCTGATATCTAAACTAGATATAGATGTTATAAGAAAAGAAAACTGCTAACCAGTATTCCCCATCAACATAGATGTAAAAATCCTCAACAAAATATTAGCAGGTTGAATTTAGCAATATAAAAAGAATAATTGAGCATGACTAAGTGGAGTTATTCAAGAAATGCAAGACTGGTTCAATATTTTAAAACATGATCAAAATAATCCACCATATCTCAAGAATCTACAGTATAAAGAAGAGAATCTATGTAAGCTAATCAATTGTTCCTTTAAAAAAATAATCCATCATCCATTATGATAAAAACTCTCAGTGGCTTAGAAATACAAGGACTTCCTCAAGTTGGTAAAAGGTATCTACAAAACCCCTACAGCTAACATACTTAATGGTAAAGGATCAAATGCTTTCCTCATAAAAGTGGGGACAAAGCATGGATTTCTCCTTTCACAACTCCTATCCATCACTATATGTACTGGAAGTTCTAGCTAGTACAGGAAGGAAAGAAAAAGATGTAGAAGGCATTCAGATTAAAAAGGAGGGAATAACATTTTCCCAATTTGCAAACATGATTTTCTATGTAGAAAAATCTTAACAAATTGACAACAAATTTTCTTGACTAATAAGAGAATTTAGCAAGGTCATAGGATACAATGTTGATACACAAAATCAATTGTATTTGTGTATATCAGCATTGAATAGTTAAAAACCAGAACTTAAAAAATACCATTTATAATAGGTCCAAAATGTAATAATTTTATATAAATCTAATAAAACATGCATAGGGTCTATATGCTATAATCTATAAACTGCTGATGAAAGAAATCAAAGAAGACCTAAATAAATGGAGAGAGAAACCATTCTCCTGTATTGGAAGATTAAACATAGTTGTCAATTCTACCCAAACCCAGCAGTATTTGTGTGTGTGTATATATATACACCAAATATACTGTGGAGGTTGAAGTGTTAGTCAGTCAGTCATGTCTGAATCTTTGAGACCCCATGGACTGTAGCCCACCAGACTCCTCAGTCCATGGAATTTCCCAGGCAAGAATACTGGAGTGGATTGCCATTCCCTTCTCCAGGGGATCTTCCTGAGCTAGGGGTTGAACCCAGGTCTCTTGCATCCCAGGCAGATTCTTTACAGTTTGAGCCACCAGGGAACACACAAGCTGTTTCTAAAATTATATAGAAAACAAAGAAAACAGAGTAGCCAAACAATTTTTGAAATAAAGAACAAAGTTGGATAAATCACACTATTCAGTCTTAAGATTTACTATGAACAGTTCTCAGCAGTTTGATGTTGATGTGCCTAAGGATAGATTTCTTTGGATTTGTCTTGTATATGACTTGCTGAGCTTCTTGAATATGTAGGTTGATTCCTTTGCTAAATTTTAGAAGTTTTCAGTCTGTTTCTTTATATGTATGTTCTGCACCACACTTTACTATTGAGTCCATTTAGTGAGTTTCAAGAACTTTTTTACTTTTGTATTTTTCAGCTCTAAAATTTCTATTTTCTCTTTCCATTTCCTCCAAGATGCTCTATAATTCCATTCATTTCAAGATTTCTCATGCAAGTTGAGAATTTTCCTAATTCTTCACAGGCTAAGTACTTTTGAATTCTGTCTTGCAGACTTGGAGGGGGTATAGCTCAGTGGTAGAGCGTTTGACTGCACACTTTGAACATTTGAGCCTCTCTGTGTTGTTTAAATCCATGAAGAAATTGGTGCTTTTGTTTTGGCAGGCAACCAGTTGGGTTTGGGCTGTAAATTCTGACCAGACTTTTGTGGACTTTGCTTCAGTGTTACATCTATTTTAAAAGCCTTTGCAATGCTGTTTGTATCTATCCTGCCCAGTTGCCAGTATGGGCCTTGGACAGTGGTCTCTCTTGGAGTTCAGTCCTCAAAATCTTTGCACTTTTGGGTCAGATTGACATATGCACAGCTTAGTAGTGAGCCCATAAGTTTATAAACAAGTTTCCAGGGCCAAGTCATTCTGCCAAGCTCCTCTTCAGCCATATCCTCTGAATTTTCTGGTTCTTTGAGACTTCCCTTTTGGTCCGCTGGCCAGAAAATTGGCCTTCCTTATCTCATTCTGCTGTGTATTTTCACAACTGTGCTCACATCTGGGGCCAAGTGATGGAAGACAGGGAGAAACAAAAGGGGAGTTTTCCCTACTTCGGTATTCTGGCCTGGAGAATTCCATGGACTGTATTGTCTGTGGGGTTGCAAAGAGTCGGACACAACTGAGCAACTTTTACTTTCACTTTCCCCCACTCTCTGGGGGATCACCACTTCTCTGACCTTTGCTTTATTTTTAGTTGTTCTTGTGGCCCCACTGTTTCTGCCCCTCATACCTTCTTTAGGGAATTTCCGGGGGGCCGGGGGCTTGGTCATGAGAGAATACAGAAGAGAGAAGGAGAGAGACAAAAGAAAAAAGAAAACAATAGAAAAAGGGGATATCTTCCATTTTATTCAGGTGTGAGGAGACTTGTTTTCCATTCTTTGAACCCTAATTAGAGGGCTTCTCAGAGATCTCTCTGTCCTGACCTGGTGTTCAATTCTGGATTTTGGATTTTAGGCCAGAGGGCACTAAAGGAAGAATGGGAAACTCAGCACTGGGTCAGTGGTACTTTTGATACTGGTCATCTTTTCCAACTGCCTGCTACTTTTTACTTTTTCTCAAAATAGTTGTTCCATGCTTTCTGTTCGGGCTGATAGCTTCATTTAGTGGAAAAGGCAGGCTGGAGTGTGTGTACTTCATCGTACCCAGACCTAGAGCTTGTTCACTGCCTTTGAGACTCTTAATAATCTGGTTTTCACATTCTTTGTGCTGTGCTAAGTTGCTTCAGTTGTGTTTGACTCTCTGCGACCTCATGGACTGTAGCCCACCAGGCTCCTCTGTCCATGGGATTCTCCAGACAAGAATACTGAAATGGGTTGTCATGCCCTCCTCCAGGGGATCTTCCCCACCCAGGGATTGAACCTGTGTCTCTTACGTCTCCTGCATTGGCAGGCAGGTTCTTTACCTCTAGCACTACCTGGGAAGCCTGACATTCTTTTTTGGTCGCCTGAAAGCTGATTTTGAAATGCTTCTACTCTTCTGGGTCACATGACCTGACCATTTTTGCTCAGGAAAGTGAGCTGAGAGCCTCTAGTTGGGATATTTGTTGAAAGCAGCTTGAGGTTAGAATGAAAAGGATTCCATATTCTCTCCACAGAGTGTGTACTGGGTAGGAAAAGGAGCTGAGGTAAGAAAAATGGGAAAGTACATTTCCTCCTTACCTGTAAAATAGACATAATGAGATTCAGACATACCAGGCTTATAAATATGAATAGGGTCAATGTCCCTTTTCACCTACCTGGGAAATTCTACTTTGTAATTATCAACCTCCATTCCAGAAACACTGTCATTATTGGTTTTCCTACTCTTCTAGTCAGGGGAATACAGACTATGGAGTAGAAATAGTGACTTCAAGGTTAATTGTCTCTGACAAGGGGACCTGCCACCTTCCTCCCCTTGAGTCATCTCAGCAACCCCTGTGTGGGTCATGGAGTGGCAAAAGGCACTAGAAGCCCCCATGCTGAGATGAACTTCATAGCTGATTTGAAAACTCGATATGGACACAAAAGGCCAGATGTCATCTTCATTTTCAGCCTGCCTGATGTTGCCTGCATATAGAGTTCTAGAGTCATTTGTCCAAACTGAAGGGCTCAAAGGGATCCTCAGAGCACAGATAACATAGATTGAGATCCCATTCCTTTAATATGCAAAAGGAAGAAGTGACTAGTTGAAGGTCATATGAAAGGCAGTGGCGGCTCTGAGTGTGGAACAATTTCTCCTGACTTCCTGTCTGCCCTTTGTTCTTTCTGCTAGGCATGCATGCTAAGTCATTTCAGTTGTATCCGACTGTTTGTGACCCTATGGACTGGAGCTTGCCAGGCTCCTCTGTTCATGGGATTTTCCGGGCAAGAATACTGGAGTGGGTTGCCATGCCCTTCTCCAAAGGATCTTCTGGACCCAGGGATTGAACCCTGCGTCTCTTACATCTCCAGCATTGGCGGGTGGCTTCTTTACCACTACTGCCACCTGGCAGCTTTTTCTGCTGCATTTTCTAAAGATGCTAAGGTGAAACCTAGTGCCATAAGAATGTGTGACTCCTGGAATGATGAGTGGTCAGTCAGTCACAAGAGCAGATAGTGGCCTGGGATGGTCAGATTAGCACACTTAAGACTTTGTGACACTAAGGGAAATCCCATCACTCTTCAGATGGGAAAGATGACAGAGGGTGTCAAGCTCTAGTAATTCTCATGGTGCCTGGGTAAAATAGGAAATTGTTGTTCCTGTTTAAAGAGGAAATTGAAGCTCAGTTGTCTCAGTTGTATTGAGATCCAAGCCAGAGAATAAAATGCAAAGTTTGAGTTAAAACTTGACTCTAGTATTTCCTCACACATCTGTTTCTGATTCTTATGGTGAAGTCAGATTTTAAAAGAACCCAATACCACAGCTGGTCATAACCAGGGGAAAAAGGTATTTTTATGGACCATTCTACTAATATACACTGTTATTTACAATTTGTTTCATAGTCAGTTCAGTTGCTCAGTCGTGTCTGACTCTTTGCAGCCCCATGGACTGCATCATGCCAGGCTTCCCTGTCCATCACCAACTCCCGGAGCTTGCTCAAACTCATGTCCATCAAGTCGGTGATGCCATCCAACCATCTCATCCTCTGTCATCCCCTTCTCCTCCCGCCTCAATCTTTCCCAGCATCAGGGTCTTTTCAAATGAGTCAGCTCTTTGCATCAGGTGGCCAAAGTACTGGAGCTTCAGCATCCGTCTTTCCAGTGAATATTCAGGACTGATCTCCTTTAGAATTAAATGGTTGGATCTCCTTGCAGACCAAGGGACTCTCAAGAGTCTTCAACATCACAGTTCAAAAGCATCAATCCATCGGTGCTCAGTCTTCTTTGTAGTCCAACTCTCACATCCATATATGACTGCTGGGAAAACCATAGCTTTGACTAGATGGACCTTTGTCGGCAAAGTAATGTCTCTGCTATTTAATATGCTCTCTAGGTTTGTCATAGCTTTTCTTCCAAGGAGCATGCCTTTTTTCATTTCATGGCTACACTTACCATCTGCAGTGGTTTTGGAGCCCAAGAAAATAAAGTCTGTCACTGTTTCCATTGTTTACCCATATATTTGCCATGAAGCAATGGGGCTGGATTCCATGATCTTAGTTTTTTGAATATTGAATTTTAAGCTAGCTTTTTCACGTTCCTCTTTCACTTTCATCAAGAGGCACTTCAGTTCCTTTTCGTTTTCTGCCATAAGGGTGGTGTCATCTGCATATCTGAGGTTATTGATATTTCTCCCAGCAGTCTTGATTCCAGCTTGTGCTTCATCCAGCCCAGCATTTTCAATGATGTACTCTGCATATAAGTTAAATAAGCAGGGAGACAATATACAGCCTTGATGTACTTCTTTCCCAGTTTGGAACCAGTCTGTTGTTCCATGTCTAGTTCTAGCTATTGCTTCTTGACCTGCATATAGATTACTGTGGAGGCAGGTCAGGTGATCTGGTATTCCCATCTCTTGAAGAATTTTCCGCAATTTGTTGTGATCCACACAGTCAACAGCTTTGGCATACTCAATAAAGCAGAAGTAGATGTTTTTCTGGAACTCTCTTGCTAAATCCAGCTTGAACAACTGGAAGTTCTTAGTTCATGTACTGTTGAAGCCTGGCTTGGACAATTTTGAGCATTACTTTGCTAGATGTGAGATGAGTGCAACTGTGCAGTAATTTGAACATCCTTCAGCATTGCCTTTCCTTGGGATTGGAATGAAAACTGATCTTTTCCAGTCCTGTGGCCACTGCTGAGTTGTCCAAATTTGCTAGCATATTGAGTGCAGCACTTTTACAGCATCATCTTTTAGAACGTGAAATAGTTCAACTGGAATTCCATCACCTCCACTAGCTTTGTTCATAGTGATGCTTCCTAAGGCCCTCTTGACTTCGAACTCCAGGATGCCTGGCTCTAGGCAAGTGATCACACCATCATGATTATCTGGGTCATTAAGATCTTCTTTGTGTAGTTCTTCTGTGTCTTCTTGCCACCTCTTCTTAATATCTTCTGCTTCTGTTAGGTTCATACCATTTCTGTCCTTTATTGTGCCCATCTTTGCATGAAATATTCCCTTGGTATCTCTAATTTTCTTGAAGAGATCTCTAGTCTTTCCCACTCTATTGTTTTCCTCTATTTCTTTGCAATGATCACTGAGGAAGGCTTTCTTATCTCTCCTTGCTATTCTTTGGGACTCTAAATATATGCAGTATTGTTTCTATTTTTTTCATAAACACAAATCAGATTATCTCTATGAGATTTTTTTTATTGACCTTGTAAATAGTTTATTGGCTCTGTGTGTAGCAAAATAAAGAGTATGAAGGGAGTGACCTGCCTGATGTTGTTGAAAAAGTATTTATGGTTTGTAATCCTAGGTGAATCAATTAATCTTTCTGGATCTTAGTTTCCTGTCTGCATCATGAGCATTTGGGACCAGATTTTTATGATTTAGTCTAGCTTTGAAATTTTGTGCTTCTGTAATTTGTACTGCCTTGATATTTTCTTCAAAACTTTTAAATTCTTTTCCCTTACTGCATAACTTTCCCCTTCCATTAAATTTTTTTGTGTGTGTGTATGTGTGTTTGCTTGTATGTGTGTGTGTGTAGGGTGTCTAGAGAATGAGGGAATAATTTAATGAAATTACTGCTCTGTGTTGCTTACCTAGGTATGTCACATTTAACAGAAAGACTTCTATGAATTCTGAATGACTCTTTTATTGAGAAGGCTATTTCTTGGAGAACAGATGTGATAATTATGAACAAATATTGACTCATTGGAAGAGACCCTGACACTGGGAAAAATTGAGGGCAGGAGGAGAAGGGGGCGCAGAGGGTAAGATAGTTAGCATCACTGACTCAATGGACGTGAATTTGAGCAAACTCCAGGAGATAGTGAAGGACAGAGGAACCTGGCATGCTACAGTCCATGGGGCCACAAAGAGTCAGATACAACTTACTGACTGAACAACAACTACAAACTTACAACAAATTGTCTCCCCAAAACAAGGCCTTATTTAACCCTGTTGTTGCTCAGTATTCTAGTGATTCTGAATGGATAAGTAGGAATTGTTTTGTCTTTTTTACTTGTAATTTTCTAATCCTACAAATATAAAGAGGTCAGCTTTCTCCTTAACACTTTCAGGATTTGGAAGTACTGTGTCTGAAAAGATCAAGTGTTTATAAAAAACAAGCACCTGTAGGAAATCACTTTAAACGGATAATTCTGATCTGTTTACTCATGGGGAGCAAGGTAACAGAGTGAGGTCATGCATTGTTAGTGTGTGTGTGTTTGTGTAGTTTAGATATCTTTTTATTTTAGAAGCTTTAGATTTATAGAAAAAAATGCAAAGATAGTATGAAGCATGCCTAAATGCTCCACACTTTGTTTCCCCTGTTATTAACATCTTTTATTCGTATGTCACATTGGGCATAGCTTATTAACCAATCCTGATACATTCAGTTAAGTTCAGTTGCTCAGTCATATCTGACTCTTTGTGACCACATGGACTGCAACACGCCAGGCCTCCCTGTCCATCACCAACTCCCGGAGTTTACTCAAGCTCATGTCCATTGAGTCGGTGATGCCATCCTACCATCTCATCCTCTGTTATCTGCTTCTCCCCCTGCCCCTATTCCCTTCCAGCATCAGGGTCTTTTCTAACGAGTCAGTTCTTTGCATCAGGTGGCCAAAGAACAGTGGCAACCCACTCCAGTATCCTTGCCTGGAAAATCCCATGGATGGAGGAACCTGGTTAGGCTACAGTCCATGGGGTCGCAAAGAGTCAGACACGACTGAGCGACTTCACTCAATCACTTGAGCATTCTTTGGCATTGCCTTTCTTTGGGATTGGAATGAAAACTGAACTTTTCCAGTCCTGTGGCCACTGTTGAGGTTTTCATACTTGCTGGCATATTGAGTGCAACACTTTCATAGCATCATCTTTCAGGATTTGAAATAGCTCAACTGGAATTCCATCACCTCCACTAACTTTGTTCATCGTGATGCTTCCTAAGGCTCACTTGACTTCACATTCTAGGATGTCTGGCTCTAGGTGAGTGATCACACCATCATTATTATCTGGGTCATGAGGTCTTTTTTGTATAGTTCTTCTGTGTATTTTTGCCACCTCTTCTTAATATCTTCTGCTTCTGTTAGGTCCATACCATTTCTGTCTTTTATCGAGCCCATCTTTGCATGAAATGTTTCCTTGGTATCTCTAATTTTCTTGAAGAGACCTTTAGTCTTTCCCATTCTATTGTTTTCCTCTATTTCTTTGCATTGATTGATGAGGAAGGCTTTCTTCTCTCCTTGCTATTCTTTGGAACTCTGCATTCAAATGGGTATATATCTTTCCTTTTCTCCTTTGCCTTTCACTTCTTTGTGTATTTTTGCCACCTCTTCTTAATATCTTCTGCTTCTGTTAGGTCCATACCATTTCTGTCTTTTATCGAGCCCATCTTTGCATGAAATGTTTCCTTGGTATCTCTAATTTTCTTGAAGAGACCTTTAGTCTTTCCCATTCTATTGTTTTCCTCTATTTCTTTGCATTGATTGATGAGGAAGGCTTTCTTCTCTCCTTGCTATTCTTTGGAACTCTGCATTCAAATGGGTATATATCTTTCCTTTTCTCCTTTGCCTTTCACTTCTTTTCTTTTCACAGCTGCTTGTAAGGCCTCCTCACAACCATTTTGCCTTTTTGCATTTTGTTTTTTGGGGGATGGTCTTGATTCCTGCTTTCTGTACAATGTTACGAACCTCCATCCATAGTTCTTCAGGCACTGTGTCTATCAGATCTAATCGTCACTTCCACTGTATAGTCATAAGGGATTTGATTTAGGTCATACCTGAATGGTCTAATAGTTTTCCCCACTTTCTTCAATTTAGACCTGTATTTTGCAATAGGAGTTCATGATCTGAGCCACAGTTAGCTACTGGTCTTCTTTTTGCTGACTATATAGAGCTTTTCCATCTTTGGCTGCAAAGAATATAATTAATCTGATTCTGGTATTGACCATCTGGTGATGTCCATGTGTAGAGTCTTCTCTTGTGTTGTTGGAAGAGGATGTTTGCTATCACCAGTGTGTTCTCTTGAGAAAACCCTGTTAGCCTTTGTCCTGCTTCGTTCTGTACTCCAAGGCCAAATTTGCCTGTTACTCCAGGTACTTCTTGACTTCCTACTTTTACATTCTAGTCCCCTGTGATGAAAAGAACATTTTTTGGGGGTGTGAGTTATTGAAGGTCCTGTAGGTCTTCATAGAACCATTCAACGTCAGCTTCTTCAGCATTACTGGCTGGGGCATAGACTTGGATTACTGTGATATTAATGGTTTGCCTTGGAAACAAACGGAGATCATTCTGTTGTTTTTGAGATTGTATTGAAGCACTGCATTTCAGACTCTTTTGTTGACTGTGATGGCTACTGCATTTCTTCTAAGGGATTATGATACATTAGTATCACCTAAATATACTGTATTCAGATATTCTTAGTTTTTACCTAATATCCTTTCTCCGTTCCAGGATCCCATCCAGGACACCAATTATACTTAGTCACCATATCTCTTTAGGTTCCCTAGGGTTTGAGAGTTTCTCAGACTTACTTTTTTTTGATGGTGTTGTTGGGGAGGAAAAATAATTTTCCTTCTACCCTTCTAAGGTTCTTGGCTGAGACTTCCCCCCATGATAAAAGACAGATTAACAGGACAAAAATAAATTTAATAACACGTATTCCTCTTGTATGGTCTTCCCAGGTGGCTCAGTGACAAAGAATCCACCTGCCAATGCAGGAGATGCAGATTCTTCTCCTGAGTGGGAAGATCCCCTGGAGGAGGGCATGACAGCCCACTCCAGTATTCTTGCCTGGGAATTCCCATGGACAGAGGAGCCTAGTGGGCTACAGTCTGTGTGGTTGCAAAGAGTTGGACACGACTTAGTGACTAAATAACAGTTCCTCCTTTATACATGGGAGAGACCCAGGAAAACTGAGTAACTCCCTGAAATGGCCCAAACCACCACCTTAAATGCCTCCAGATAAAGACAAAAGATTTGGTGGGAGGAGGTTGACAAGGCTGGTTATGGGAGGTTTTCATGCAAAGCACAGTAAGCAAGGCCATGGTTGTTATGCAGATTTAAGTCCCTAACTTCTCCATCGGTGAGAGTTTCTAGAGACTTGGTCATCCTCCTCATTCTCCTCTCCCTGGTACAGAGAGGGAGAGATTCTTGCAAACAGAGGTTTCACTTATAGTTGTAAATGTCTCTTACCAAAGGGTACCTCCTACTTGGGTTTTCAGAGCTTCTTCTTTGTCTGCTGTTTCTTAAAAATAACAAGCTCAAGTAATCCTTATGTCAAGAGGCATTTTGGAGTGGCAAATTCTGCTCCCTTTCAACTTGACAGTTTTAAGGAGTGAAGTCCAAAATTCTGTAAATTCTCCTCCAATTTGTTGTTTTTCTTTTTAATGGCTAATGTGGTTTTTGGAGATGATTCTATATTACTTGAATGTGGGGTGAACATGACATTCTCCTGTGGCCTAGTTGATCTGCTTTTGTTCCAGGGGCCAATTGTACTTTACTTCGAATGTGTATGGTTAGCTATGGTGGATGGTGTTGGAAGGTGGAGGGAAATGTGGGCCCCCTGCTAGGTGACACAGTCATTTTAGATCACTCTTCCTCATTAGAACAGGACCAAATCTAGTTTTTTGATGGTGGCTCTGTAGTAGCCTCTGTAGGCATGATTCTATTAAATGGAAATGCCATTTTAGGGTCTTAACAAAGACCCAAAATTCACCCAACTTGAAGTATTGAGTGGGCCAAAACGTTTGTTTTGGTTTTTCCATAACATCTTTTTGGCCAGCTCAATAGTACGCTTGCTAGAAATTTCTTGAGAAGTAATGTACAAGAAGATTCTAGCATGTAACCTGGGAGTCATCCTTATCATTCTCCCCCCTTTATCACCTGCTATATCTAATCAGTCATCATCTTATCAATTTTACCCCTCCCCCAATATCTAAGAGCTTATTCATTCTCATTGCTTTCTCCATTACCATCCCAGTCCAAGATCTATTCAACTGCCATCTGGAATACTATAATTGTCTCCTAACTAGACTTCCTACTTCTACTCTGGCCCCCTTTCAATGCTTTCTTTTCATTGCAGTCACTAATTTATTCATTCATTTAATCAAAATATATTAATCAAGTACTCATTATGTGCTAGGCACCATTCTATGTGTTGGTAATATAGCAGTGAACAAAACAAAGCCCCTGAACTCATACAGTTACATATTATTGGGAGAGGTGGGCAATAAGCAAATATTTAATAAAATGTTAGGTCATGATAATGCCATGAAGAAAAATTAAACAGATAAGGAAGTAGGTCAGGGTGCAATTTTAGATGGACTTGGCAGAGAAGACTTCTCCAAGTAGTTGGCATTGAAGCAGAGACCTGAACTAAGAGAGGGGGTGATCCATGCAAATGTCTGGGAAAAGAACATTCTAGGTAGAATTAACAGCAAGTTCAATGCCTTGCAGGTGGGAACAAGGTTGACATTTTCTAGGAATAGCAAGGAAGCCGGTGTGACTGGACTAGAGGTAATGAAGGGAAAGTAGGGGAACAAGCCAGGGGCCAGAGCTCTGAAGATCATGGTACAAGGATGTGGGTTTCTCAGTGTAGTTGAAAGCTGTGTGTGTGTGCACACGCATGCATGTGTGAGCACAGGGGCATGTGTGTGTGTTGCTGCTTCAGTCATGTCTGACTCTTTGCAGCCCTATGGACTATTGCCCAACAGGCTCCTCTGTCCATGGGATTCTCCAGGCAAGAATAGTGGAGTGGGTTTCCATGCCCTCCTCCAGGGGATCTTCCTGACTCAGGGATCAAACCTGCATCTCTTACATCTAACTAGCATTGACAGTCAGGTTCTGTACCATTAGTGCCACCTGGGAAGCAATTGAAAGCCTTGCTGCTGCTGCTAAGTCACATCAGTTGTGTCTGACTCTGTGCGACTCCATAGACGGCAGCCCACTAGGCTCCTCTGTCTCTGAGATTCTCCAGGCAAGAACACTGGAGTGGGTTGCCATTTCCTTCTCCAATGCATGAAAGTGAAAAGTGAAAGTCAAGTTACTCAGTTGTGCCCGACTCTTAGCAACCCCATGGACTGAAGTCTACCAGGCTCCTCTGTCCATGGGATTTTCCAGGCAAGAGTACTGGAGTGGGGTGCCATTGCCTTTTCTGATTGAAAGCCTTAAGAAGATTTAAAACAGAGGAGTGACATGAGAGTGATTTTTTTTCATAATATTAATCATATGACATTACCCTACTTTTAAAAGCTTGCAAAAGCTTCCCATGGATTTTGGGATAAAGATCAAATTATTTATTATAGATAATTAATTACCTACAAGCCTGTATGGTTGTGCTCCATCTGAGTCTTCAGCCTCATACGGTATTATGTCTTCACATCTTTGTATTTATTAACCTTTATCTTACCACAGGGCCTTTGAATATGCTATCTCCTATACCTGGAAGTACCCCCACCCTTTGTGTTTCATTAATGCCTATTCATCCCTTGGATCTCATTTGATCGTTCATTTTCACTGCCTGGGTAAATATTCTCCCATTATGGATGTTTATAGCACTATCTCCATCTCAGTTATAGCATTTGTTATAAGTGCAGTTCTGTATTTGTATAATTATTTGAATAACATAATTATTCAAAAATTGGAAAATTTGGAAGCTTTCCCATGCACAATTGGAAGCTTTGTCACCATTATATCCTTGGCAGCCATAATACTTGGTGTCTTCACAGAAAATACAAAATCAGCATTTATTGAATGAATGAATGAATGAATAAAATACATTTCCCTAAGGTCTAACTTATGTATCTTATATTGAGGTGGGTGTGGGGACTTGAAAGGAATCTTTTACCTACTCTGTGTTTGAGATACCCAAGTAATGTGTCATATACCTTTCATTCTGTACCTGATGTCCTCTATTGATTAATTAGATAGAGCCGTTCTCTCTGAGTATTGTAGTTTTCACAGATCAGTTGGCTCACTGGACACCATTACTGCTCTGCTGGTATGGTAGTGTCAGCTTGTAGCAGAGCCCTGTTCCATCAGGCTCTGGAGCCTCTTTTCTGCATTGATGGGCATAGTGGGTCTTGCTGCTGCTTTACTGAGTAGAGAAGTACCCTGTTGATGGATGCCATTGCTCTGATAAGTCCCCTTACATTATCAGAGTTCCCTATGATAAAGTTAAGGGTGTGTGTTTGTGGTGGGGGGATCTTTCTGTATTATGTTGTCCTCTGTAGAGGAACCCTAAAGAGTGTTTCTGGGGCCACTGATGTTTCAGTTCAGTGAAAACTCTTACCTCTTCCTTAGGACATATACACATGCATGGGGCTTCCCAGGTGGCGCTAGTGGTAAAGAACTCACATGCCAGTGCAGGAGACATAAGAGACATGGGTTTGATCCCTGGGTTGGGAAGATTCCCTGGAGAAGGGCATGGCAACCCACTCCAGTATTCTTGCCTGGAGAATCCCATGGACAGAGGAGCCTGGCAGGCTGCAGTCCATGGGGTCGCAAAGAGTCGGACCTGACTGAAGTGACTTAGTATAGCACACAAACATGTGTATACTAGAGACTGAGGCTGTGCTGCTCTCAAACATTAGGTGAGCTGTGGAATCAGACATACAGACTTGGCTTCCTCTCACAACTCCACACATTACTGGCTGGATGACCTTGTATGTTGTTAACTTTGAGCTTCAGTTGTTTCCTCATCCATGAAATGGTACAATAACTTCCTTGCAGGGTCCTTATAATAAATACATGCTTATAAAACTTTTACTACAGGGTGTGATGTAATAAAGATAGCTAACCACTGTGTGCATTAGGAACTGTTCTGAGTGCTATATAAATATTACCTCATGTAAACATGCTCACAAACCATTCTGTGAAGGAGATACTATAATCTCTATTTTAGAAATGAAGAAAGGGAGGTACAGAGAGGTTAGGTAATTTGTCCAAGATCACACACCTGGAAGTAGCAGAGCTGAGAGGGAGGAGCTGGGATTTTAGAGCTAAGCTTTCCCTTCTTATGGACTTCCCTGGTGGCTCAGATGGTAAAGTGTCTGTCTACAACGTGGGAGACCTGGGTTCAAACCCTGGGTTGGGAAGATCCCCTGGAGAAGGGAATGGCAATCCACTCCAGTACTCTTGCCTAGAGGATCCCATGGACAGAGGAACCTGGTAGGCTACAGTCCATGGGGTCGCAAAGAGTCGGACACGATTGAGCGACTTTAATTCACTTCACTTTCCCTTCTTGATTCTAGAATTCTATACATTGAATTAGTACAGGGTCATTGTACTACATAATATATTCATTCACCACCCCACTCCCCACAGCGGTCCTTCTCTGTATTGGGGCTAACACTAAAACCACCCCACCACTCATAGCGGTCTTTCTCCAAACCAGTATTAGGGCTAACACTGCTGCTGCTGCTGCTGCTGCTAAGTCGCTTCAGTCGTGTTCGACTCTGTGCGACCCCATAGATGGCAGCCCATACATTACCCTACTTTTAAAAGCTTGCAAAAGCTTCCCATGGATTTTGGGATAAAGATCAAATTATTTATTATAGATAATTAATTACCTACAAGGCCTGTATGGTTGTGCTCCATCTGAGTCTTCAGCCTCATACGGTATTATGTCTTCACATCTTTGTATTTATTAACCTTTATCTTACCACAGGGCCTTTGAATATGCTATCTCCTATACCTGGAAGTACCCCCACCCTTTGTGTTTCATTAATGCCTATTCATCCCTTGGATCTCATTTGATCGTTCATTTTCACTGCCTGGGTAAATATTCTCCCATTATGGATGTTTATAGCACTATCTCCATCTCAGTTATAGCATTTGTTATAAGTGCAGTTCTGTATTTGTATAATTATTTGAATAACATAATTATTCAAAAATTGGAAAATTTGGAAGCTTTCCCATGCACAATTGGAAGCTTTGTCACCATTATATCCTTGGCAGCCATAATACTTGGTGTCTTCACAGAAAATACAAAATCAGCATTTATTGAATGAATGAATGAATGAATAAAATACATTTCCCTAAGGTCTAACTTATGTATCTTATATTGAGGTGGGTGTGGGGACTTGAAAGGAATCTTTTACCTACTCTGTGTTTGAGATACCCAAGTAATGTGTCATATACCTTTCATTCTGTACCTGATGTCCTCTATTGATTAATTAGATAGAGCCGTTCTCTCTGAGTATTGTAGTTTTCACAGATCAGTTGGCTCACTGGACACCATTACTGCTCTGCTGGTATGGTAGTGTCAGCTTGTAGCAGAGCCCTGTTCCATCAGGCTCTGGAGCCTCTTTTCTGCATTGATGGGCATAGTGGGTCTTGCTGCTGCTTTACTGAGTAGAGAAGTACCCTGTTGATGGATGCCATTGCTCTGATAAGTCCCCTTACATTATCAGAGTTCCCTATGATAAGTTAAGGGTGTGTGTTTGTGGTGGGGGGATCTTTCTGTATTATGTTGTCCTCTGTAGAGGAACCCTAAAGAGTGTTTCTGGGGCCACTGATGTTTCAGTTCAGTGAAAACTCTTACCTCTTCCTTAGGACATATACACATGCATGGGGCTTCCCAGGTGGCGCTAGTGGTAAAGAACTCACATGCCAGTGCAGGAGACATAAGAGACATGGGTTTGATCCCTGGGTTGGGAAGATTCCCTGGAGAAGGGCATGGCAACCCACTCCAGTATTCTTGCCTGGAGAATCCCATGGACAGAGGAGCCTGGCAGGCTGCAGTCCATGGGGTCGCAAAGAGTCGGACCTGACTGAAGTGACTTAGTATAGCACACAAACATGTGTATACTAGAGACTGAGGCTGTGCTGCTCTCAAACATTAGGTGAGCTGTGGAATCAGACATACAGACTTGGCTTCCTCTCACAACTCCACACATTACTGGCTGGATGACCTTGTATGTTGTTAACTTTGAGCTTCAGTTGTTTCCTCATCCATGAAATGGTACAATAACTTCCTTGCAGGGTCCTTATAATAAATACATGCTTATAAAACTTTTACTACAGGGTGTGATGTAATAAAGATAGCTAACCACTGTGTGCATTAGGAACTGTTCTGAGTGCTATATAAATATTACCTCATGTAAACATGCTCACAAACCATTCTGTGAAGGAGATACTATAATCTCTATTTTAGAAATGAAGAAAGGGAGGTACAGAGAGGTTAGGTAATTTGTCCAAGATCACACACCTGGAAGTAGCAGAGCTGAGAGGGAGGAGCTGGGATTTTAGAGCTAAGCTTTCCCTTCTTATGGACTTCCCTGGTGGCTCAGATGGTAAAGTGTCTGTCTACAACGTGGGAGACCTGGGTTCAAACCCTGGGTTGGGAAGATCCCCTGGAGAAGGGAATGGCAATCCACTCCAGTACTCTTGCCTAGAGGATCCCATGGACAGAGGAACCTGGTAGGCTACAGTCCATGGGGTCGCAAAAGTCGGACACGATTGAGCGACTTTAATTCACTTCACTTTCCCTTCTTGATTCTAGAATTCTATACATTGAATTAGTACAGGGTCATTGTACTACATAATATATTCATTCACCACCCCACTCCCCACAGCGGTCCTTCTCTGTATTGGGGCTAACACTAAAACCACCCCACCACTCATAGCGGTCTTTCTCCAAACCAGTATTAGGGCTAACACTGCTGCTGCTGCTGCTGCTGCTAAGTCGCTTCAGTCGTGTTCGACTCTGTGCGACCCCATAGATGGCAGCCCACCAGGCTCCGCCATCCCTGGGATTCTCCAGGCAAGAACACTGAAGTGGGTTGCCATTTCCTTCTCCAATGCATGAAAGTGAAAAGTGAAAGTGAAGTTGCTCAGTCGTGTCCGGTAATGAGGAGATAAAAACATAAGTAACTGCCTGACTTTCTCTCATCTGAGAATAATTGAATATTCCTGGCAGCCAAAGGCTCTGAGCAGAGTGGATCCTTAGCATTACTGGCTTAAAAGAGGGCTTCATTACAGCCCATGCTATCCCAGAGGTTTTCCCTGATGTTTATATCCTTAAGGAGGAGCAGGGACACTGAAAAGTAAATTCAGGTTAGTCTTCCTAGATTACGTGAGAGTTATTGTGGCTTGCAGATGTCTGGTTTTGGACAGATAATGTGTTCTCAGGTGTATCTAGCATTTTGGGGTCTGTGTATGATATTATTGACATGGATAATAAAAATAAATGCTAAAGAATAAGGCTCATCATATTGCAAAGAATGAAAAAGAAGTTACCATTTTCTTTTAAAGGCCTTTGATGATCTGACATTATTTAGTAAATTAATATCCAAGGTAGGATTCCAAAGGATTAGAAAAGGGTGGATATTTCTTGAGATCATGGACTTTGTTCTTGGAAGGCATCTCTTCATTAGATTTATTTAATTATGTTTAAAATTTATCTACCTGTTTATTTATTTCTGCTGTGCTGGGTCTTCATCAGTTCTCACAGGCTTCCTCTGGTTGCTCCAGCGAGGGGTCATTCTTCATTGTAGTGCGTGGGCTTCTCATTGTGATGGCTTCTCTTGTTGCAGAACATGGGCTCTAGGGCACACAGGTTCAGTAGTTGTGGCACAGGGAGGGGCTTTGTTTCCCCACAGCATATGAGATCTTAGTTACTGTGCCAGGGATTGAACCCGTGTTCCCTGCATTGGCAGGCATATTCTTAACTACTGGACCACCAGGAAAGTCTCCTCATTAGAGCCTCAAATATTTAAGAAGAGATGAAAGTTGTAGAGAAGAAGGAAAAGAAATGGCTCCAAAATTTTTTTAATAGGAACTTGGGGAGCATGATTTGGTTTTAACTTGTTGTGACTGTGTTTGTAAGAAACACCCAGTATCTTTAGGTTTATTTAGGATGGCTGATGGAGATTGTGAGCGATGATAAAGCCATCAATTGTTACTACTATGGAGGTGAGGAGGAATTTATACTTTGTTTTGCTAAGGTGATTTTCAACAAAATTGTGAGGAAGATAAGGTTCTCAGCAAAATCTGCAATTGTAATTATGTAGCATCAGCTTTTTTTCCTTTCTCCATTCATTGGTTTCCAACCCCACTAAAGACTACTAATAAACAATCACTAATATTTGCATAGTTTTTAACTTCTGGAGATGCTGTTTTGAATCACTTGTTACATCAACACACAATGGCTTGACCCAAAGAAAGAAATTGAATGCAATATCAGGATCCAATGAATAGTAATACTGATTGAGTTCAAAGAAATATTCTGTGAAACTCAGTCTCATCAGTCTCTGAAAACTTGAGTCTAATGTTTCAGATGCTCTAGAATGGCTAATTGCATTTCTGAACTATGTCTCTGAACAGCTGTATATTCTTAAACATTCACCAAAAATGAGGAATTCCTTTAGGGTAGCTTTTACTTCAGACTTTGTCACCTCCTGGAGCTGTTTCTTCTCCATTTCTTTGATAAGTGTTTCCTTAACATCTGTTTGCATTTGCACTTATTTTCTCTAAGCTCGTAAATTGTATTGATTTTGACTCTTTTATCAAATAGAGGTTGATAGAAGCATTTAAAAATATTTTGAACTTCTCTATGAAAGTTAGCTTTTGTTTGAGCAATTGTAAACTGAAATTTTTTGAGGGCCCTAGATCACCAAAAATGAGGAATTCCTTTAGGGTAGCTTTTACTTCAGACTTTGTCACCTCCTGGAGCTGTTTCTTCTCCATTTCTTTGATAAGTGTTTCCTTAACATCTGTTTGCATTTGCACTTATTTTCTCTAAGCTCGTAAATTGTATTGATTTTGACTCTTTTATCAAATAGAGGTTGATAGAAGCATTTAAAAATATTTTGAACTTCTCTATGAAAGTTAGCTTTTGTTTGAGCAATTGTAAACTGAAATTTTTTGAGGGCCCTAGATAATTGCCAGGCTTCCATGATGGTTCAGTAATAAAAAATCCTGCCTGCCAATGCAGGAGACTGGGGTTCTATCCCTGGGTCGGGAATATCACCTGGAGAAGAACATGGCAATCTACTCCAGTCCTCTTGCCTGCAGAATCCCATGGACAGAGGAGCCTGGCAGCTACAGTCCATAGTGTTACAAAAGAGTTGGACACGACTTATCGACTAAACAACATGGATATAAATATGAGAGTACGATGAGGCTTAAAATTCATTGGAAATTGAATCTCCTGCCATCTTGGACCTTGTTAGTTCTAATCAGTTTATATCATGTCCTCAGGCTATGTCAGGGCTTCCCTGGTGGCTCAGTGTTAAAGAATCCACCTGCCAATACAGGATGCTTTGTTTGATCCCTGGGTCGGGAAGATACCGTGGAGAATATCAGTCCAGTATTCTTGCCTGGAGAATTCCATGGACAGAAGAGCCCGGTGGACTACAGTCCATGGGGTCACAAAGAGTCAGACAAGACTGAGCTACTAAACAGCAACAGATAACTGCTGGGCATTGTGGCTGTAT
>SJXQ01006645.1:213396-287770 GCA_006408695.1 Aepyceros melampus | reverse complement strand
GTCGGAGAATGTTTTGCCTATGTTCTCCTCTAGGAGTTTTATAGTTTCTGGTCTTACATTTAGATCTTTAATCCATTTTAAGTATATTTTTGTGTATGGTGTTAGAAAGTGTTCTAATTTCATTCTTTTACAAGTGGTTGACCAGTTTTCCCAGCACTACTTGTTAAAGATATTGTCTTTAATCCATTGTATATTCTTGCCTCCTTTGTCCAAGATAAGGTGTCCATAGGTGTGTGGATTTATCTCTCTTGTTCCACTGATCTATACTTCTGTCTTTGTTCCAATACCATACTGTTTTGATGACTGTGGCTTTGTAGTAGAGCCTGAAGTCAGGCAGGTTGATTCCTCCAGTTCCATTCTTCTTTCTCAAGATGGCTTTGGCTATTCAAGGTTTTTTGTATTTCCATACAAATTGTGAAATAATTGTTCTGGCTCTGTGAAAAATACCATTGTTAGCTTGATAGCGATTGCATTGAATCTATAGATTGCTTTGGGTGGTATACTTATTTTCACGATATTGATTCTTCCAATCCATGAACATGGTATATTTCTCCATCTATTAGTGTCCCCTTTGATTTCTTTCAACAGTGTTTTATAGTTTCTTGTATGTAGGTCTTTAGTTTCTTTATGTAGATATATTCCTAAGTATTTTATTCTTTTCATTGCAATGGTGAATGGAATTGTTTCCTTAATTTTTCTTTCTATTTTTTCATTATTAGTGTATAGGAATGCAAGGGATTTCTGTGTGTTGATTTTGTATCCTGCAACTTTACTATATTCATTGATTAGTTCTAGTAATTTTCTGGTAGAATCTTTAAGGTTTTCTATGTAGAGGATCATGTCATCTGCAAACAGTGAGAGTTTTACTTCCTCTTTTCCAATTTGGATTCCTTTTATTTCCTTTTCTGCTCTGATTGCTGTGGCCAAAACTCCAAAACTATGTTGAGTAGTAGTGGTGAAAGTGGGCACCCTTGTCTTGTTCCTGATTTTAGGGGAAATGCTTTCAATTTTTCACCATTGAGATAATGTTTGCTGTGAGTTTGTCATATATAGCTTTTATTATGTTGAGGTATGTTCCTTCTATTCCTGCTTTCTGGAGAGTTTTTATCATAAATGGATGTTGAATTTTGTCAAAGCCTTTCTCTGCATCTATTGAGATAATTATGTGGTTTTTATTTTTCAACTTGTTAATGTGGCACATTACATTGATTGATTTGTGGATATTGGAGAATCCTTGCATCCCTGGGATAAAGCCCACTTGGTCATGGTGCATGATCTTTTTAATAAGTTGTTGAATTCTGATTGCTAGAATTTTGTTAAGGATTTTTGCATCTATGTCTATGTTCATCAGTGATATTGGCCTGTAGGTTTTTTTTTTGTATGTGTGTGTGTGGCATCTTTGTCAGGTTTTGGTATTAGGGTGATGGTGGCCTCATAGAATGAGTTTGGAAGTTTATATTCTTCTGCAATTTTCTGGAAGAGTTTGGGTAGGATAGGTGTTAGCTCTTCTCTAAATTTTTGGTAGACTTCAGCTGTGAAGACATCTGGACCTGGGCTTTTGTTTGCTGGAAGATTTCTGATTACAGTTTCAATATCTGTGCTTGTGATGGGTCTGTTAAGATTTTCTATTTCTTCCTGGTTCAGTTTTGGAAAGTTGTACTTTTCTAAGAATTTGTCCATTTCTTCCACATTGTCCATTTTATTGGCATATAATTGCTGATAGTAGTCTCATGATCTTTTCTGTTTCTGTGTTGCTGTTGTGATCTCTCCATTTTCACTTCTAATTTATTGATTTGATTTTTCTCCCTTTGTTTCTTGATGAGTCTGGCTAATGGAGGGTGAACAACACACTGCTGAATAACCAACAAATCACAGAGAAATCAAAAAAGAAATCAAAATATGCATAGAAATGAATGAAAATGAAAACACAACAACCCAAAACCTGTGGGACACTGTAAAACTAGTACTTAGGGGAAAGTTCATAGCAATACAGGCATACCTCAAGAAACAAGAAAAAAGTCAAATAAATAACCTAACTCTACACTAAAGCAACTAAAAAAGGAAGAAATGAAGAACCCCAGGGTTAGTAGAAGGAAAGAAATCTTAAAAATTAGGGCAGAAATAAATCCAAAAGAAACAAAAGAGACCATTACAAAAATCAACAAAGCCAAATGCTGGTTCTTTGAAAGGAGAAATAAAATTGACAAACCCATTTCTTCTTAACAAGGTCTACCCTGAAGGGAAACCAACTGAGCAGAGTATAACCAGGTGGGATGTTAACTTGACCTGGTGAAGGTCAGCACCCAACTCGTCATCTTCAGCCTACCCTTGGGAGAAGAGAAATACCCAACTCTAGGATATTCTACCTATCCTTTTCCACCTAAGGGTGGGAAGGAAGAAATTTTTGTGAGATTCATAGTTCAGAGGCCTGAGCTCATAGAAGGGCTGAGACCTAATCATAAAATTATAGCACAGTTGCACTTTCCCTAACCTCATGAATAATTGTTAAGTCTTTAAGTCATGTCCTACTCTTTGTGATTCAATGGACTGTAACCTGGAAGGACCCTCTGTCCTTGTGATTTCCCAGGCAAGAATACTGCATGGGTTGCCATTTCCTTCTCCAGGGGATCTTTCTAACCCAGGGATTAAATCTGCATCTCCAGGGAAGGCCCCACCACCAATTATTAAGGTTTATTTAGAGCAGTTCCTTGTTTCCTTTGTGCATCATGTACCAAAAACAAAACACAAACAAAAACACCAGAACAGGTGAGGAAAGAATCTCTGACTTAGAGGATATGTCAATAGAATTCCTGAAAAGTGAAAAACAGAGATAACAAAGACTGATAAAAAACAGAACACACAATTCAAGACTGTGGGACAACTACAACAGGTGTAACATGCAAGTAATTGGAAATATCAAAGAATAGAGACAGGAACAGAAAATAAATATTTGAATCAATAATGATTAAGAATTTCCCAGAATTAATACCAGATTACAAACCACAGATCCAGGAAGCCTGAAGAACAACAAGCAGAATAAATGCTAATACAAATGTAAGCATATTATTTCAAGCTACAGAAAACAAAAGATAAAGAAAAATTCTGGGGAAAAAAAAAAAAAACCTGAAAGAAATGAAGTAATGGTGGGAACACCTTACCTATGTTTGAATAAAGAGTTGCTTCCAACTTCTGCTCAGAAATCATGCAAGAAAGAAAAGAGTGAAGTGCAATATGTATTCAGAGAAAATGCCACTAATCTAGAATTCTGTAGACTGCAAAATTATTCTTTGAAAGTGGAAGATAAATAAAAACTTTCTCTCACAAACAAAAATCTAGGGAATTTGTTGCCAGCAGACTTAACCTTTCAAGAAATGTTAAAGACAGCTATTTAGAGAAAAGAAAAATAATATTGGTCAGAAACACTGATCTACATAAAGAAAGAAAGACCATTGAAGGAATGAGTTAAGGTAAAATAAAAACTTTTATTTGTATTATCCATAATCTAACAGACAATAGTTTGTTCATATTTGTAATAATAATGCCAACAATGTAGTTATTTATGTTTAAGTATATGTCAATATTTTTGTTTCTAATATACATGGCTATGAATGTTATATGTAAAAGAAAGGATGAAAGCAGTGATACAGGAATGGGAAAGAAGAATTAGGATTTTTATTATAAAGTACTCACATTACATGTTAAGTTGTATAGTACTATTTGAAAGTGGACTTGAATTACCTGTGAATGTATATTGCAGACTCTAGGGCAACTACTAAAAGACGTTAAAAAAAAAAAAAGTTAAGAAAGCAGAGAGAAATACAAACAAACAGAAAAGAAAGCAGAGAATATGAACTCACTTAAAAAAAAAAAAGTACAAACAGTGGGAAAAGAAGCACAGAAGGCAGGAAAAAAGAGGAAAACAAAAGTAGGAACAAAGAATAATAGCAACAAATAGGAAATAGTAAGGAGCATGGTAAATTTTAATCCAACTCTATCAAGAATCACTATGAACATCAACTTGAAAGAGACTCTTAGAGTGGATCACAAATAAGACCCATGGTGAGATTTGATAGAAAACAACAAAATTCTTAAGCAATCATCCTTCAATAAAAAAATAAATAAAAAGAAAAAAAAAAAAAACAAAGCAAACCTAACAAAAATATGCCCAAAAAAGACTCAACTCTATGACGTTTACAAGAAATACATTTTAAATATAAAATTGCATACAGATTAAAAGTAAATGGCTAGAGGAACATATACCATGCTAACCCTAATCATAACAAAGCAGGATTAGCTACAAAAATAACAGAGCCAATGCCAACACAAGAAAAGTTATCACAAAAAGAAAGGCATTGCATAAAAATAAATGGGTCGATTTTCCAAGAAGAATTAATCTTTAACTAACATGTGTGCATCTATCAACAGAGTGTCAAACTATGTAAGGTTAAAAAAAATAATAATAATAGAATCATGAAGAGAAATTGATACATTCAGTATCATAGTTGGAAACGTCAAGGCCCCTCTCTTAGAAGTGAATAGATTCAGTAGGCAGAAAATCAGCAAGGTTATCCATTTTGAATAGTCTGTACATGACCTTTCCAAACTCCTTAACAACCCCAGCAACCATAAGCTTGTTTCTAAGAATGTGAGTCTCTTTCTGTTTGTAAATAATTTCATTTGTATTATTTCTTTTTAGATTCCACCATAGAAAAAGAATATAGAAGAGAATTCAAAAAATTAGTAAAGAAATAACTGAATTCAACAATACCATTAGTCAATTGGGTACATCTGGAGATGTCATCTTCATCCAACAATAGCAGAATGTACATTTTGCTATTGGGAAAATAGCATTTTTCCCAATGTGCTATGGAACATTCACCAAGGAAAACCATATTCTGGGTCATAAAATATAATTTAAATTTAAAAGAATGGAAACAATGTCTGTCCTCAGACTACATTAAAATTAAATAACAGATAAATGAAAAGTCACCAAATAGGTGAAAATTAAACAATATTCTTATAAATAACATAATTGGCCTAAACAAGAAGTTTAAATAAATTTTTAAATATTTTAAATAAATCAAAATGAAAACATAATTCATCAAAATGTTGAAATCCAGCAAAAGCCATGTTTGGAGGGAAAATCATAGCTTTTAATGCATACATTTTAAAAGAAGAAAGATATAAAATAAAAATAATCTAAGGTTCCATCTTAAAAAACTAGAAAAAGAAGAGCATATTAACTCCAAAATAAGCAGAATAAATGATAAGAATTAAAGCAAAAATCAATGAAATTGAAAGCATGAAACCAATATAGAAAATCAATAAACTCAAAAGATGGTCTTTGACAATATCAATACACCCTATAAGACTCTAGCTAAGTTAACTGGTAAAAAAAAAAAAAAAAAAAAAAAAAGGACACATATTAGTAATACCTGAAGTGAAAGAGGTGAGATCACTATAGATCACATCGACATTAAAAGACAAAGGAAAACTAGATGAACTCTAGGTTCAAAAATTTAATAACCTTTGAGGTAATGGACCAACTTTTTGAAAGGCTTTGCCAAAATCTACAAGAAGAAACTGATAATTTGAATAGGTTTATATTTATTAAAGAAATTAAGTTAATAATTAATAACCATCCAAAAAAGAAAGGAAAAAAGACCAAATGTATTTACTGAAGAATTCTATGAGACATTTAAGAAGGAAATTATACCAGTTCTCCATAATCACTTTCAGAAGTTAGAAACAAAGGTCATAATTTTTGATTCATCCTATGAGGTTGGTATTACCCAAATACCCAAGTAAGACAAAGATATTACCCAAAAACTTTGTATCATATTTTCAATTTTGCTGTGAACTTTAAACTGCTTTAAAAAAAAAATGGTCTTAATTATAAAAACACAAAAACTAAGGTATTTTATCATTTCAGTAGACAAAAGTCTGAGAATGTGTGATTATATTTGACTTTATGATTCAATAATGTCACAGCAGAGTTGAAAGTTTGTTTTTTTAATTCTCAGCTCTGATATCCATAATTTGACAGAACTTCTCAGTTTTGAATTCAGCATGAAACACGATAATGAGTATTCCAGATCTCAGTTCTAAACAAAATTATATTCATTTTTTTAAGAATGAGAAAATTGTTCAAGGATTCACCAAAGTGATTGGTCTTTGTAGCTTATTGTTCCAAATTAAACCATATGACTCCTGGCAAGGAGGTTGGAATACCATAAAAGAGTTACATTAATCATCTGTGTTGTGATGAGGCTTCAGTGTCAATATTTGGAGCCCTCCCAGAACAAGACTCAAACTCAAGTTTGAGAACTGGTAATCAATAAAATCAATATTGCTAAGAATTCTGTGCTTGTGCCTGCACTCTGTTGACTTGAGGAAACATGTCCCTTTATTTTGGGGGACCTAGGATTCCATGTTTGGTATTAAGCATCTGGGAACACTATAATTATATAGCCAAGAAGGAAACCAATAAATACTAGTGACATCTAAGAATTTTTCCCTTAAAAAGCCAACTTCATTTCCCTTTCTTCTACGTAAAACTAAATGCAATCATGGCATATTCCACTGAAATCTATGTAGAGGAAAAAGTGACATGGCAGAAAACTTATGATTGGAAATTACATTTTGTTACTAATTATTTGAATGGACTAAATATAGTATAAATATTTAATGCACACAACTTTTACATATTAAATGTTTTCCTGGGAGATATAGTTTAAAGCTTCAAATACTTCTCTTAACTACTGGTCTAAAATTGAAATTCAACTCATATGAGAAACAGATGGCCCCAGTGTGTAAAAAGTAAAATTGAAAACACAATAATTATTTAAAAATGAGATATGTAAGTAGGAAATTTTTATTATTTTGTGTTTTTGTATGATACAAAGACAAGAGTTTTAAATATGGTAACTCCAGATGATGGAGCAATTCTTTGACTACAGGGATTAAGTTATTTTCACAGAGGAGATACTATCTCTTTGAACCTGACACTAATCAGCAAATAAGTTGGTGATGTGTGAAGTAAGTAATAAAAACAAGAGCTGGAGTAACTGGCTGGACCAACAGTGTCTAGGATGCAGATCGTTCTGCCACAAGACAACCCCTAAGGCCGCCACATTTTAGACACAATATTGTGCTTTAGTTACAGTACTTGTCTTTGTATCATGTGAAGTGAAAAGTACTGGGAGCTAGAGTTTAGGGACTGTGGAGCAATCCCAAGGTGAGGGCTGCTTTTGACTGCGGAGAGACAGATTGAGGGAGTGTGAGGGAGGAGACAGTGGTGGGAAATGCCTGTGGAAGAAAGCCAGCAGCCATGGAAGCAAGGGATGCTGCTGAGTCATGTGTAGGGTCTGGCGCCCTCACCATAGACTCTCTCTCCCCCCACATGCCGGCATTGGCAGCTAAAGAATAGGGAGGCTGGCCCATAAAATGCCTGACACACTGGACTACAGAATAGGACCCCACTCAGGGTGCTCCTTTAAGTAACTGAGGCACTGAACTACAGAGCAGGACCCCACCTAGTGTGCCCCTTTACGTGCCTGACACACAGATCTATAACCACCACCCCTCCAGCCAGGGGGGCCCATCAGCATGCCTGATGCATGGAACAACAGAGAAGGACCCCAGGCAAGGGAGCCCTCTAAGTGCCTGAATAGGCAGAGCTATGGAGAGAGACTAGCCAAAAAAACCTGATTGCCAGCTACAAGAGGCTCCAAAAAAGACTCTGATAGGGCCATAACTCTTGGGGCAGAGGCAGTTCATGTCCCTGCACACTTGGCATCATCAGGATCCTGGTAAGCCAAGCACCCGTGCAAGCTTCACATTCAACTCTCACTGGAGCAGAGCGGCCAAAGGCAAAAAAGTCTTGCATCTAGGCAAGTAGGTTCCCTTCGATAGTGTCCAACTGTGGTCTCCCAGGCTTCTCTATCAGGGAGGGGAGTTCTCCAGGCAAGAATACTGGAGCCTATTGGCCAATACTGATGGCCATACCTTTCTAGAGCACCATATTTCCTGCTGCCCTAGCCACCAACATCCTGAGTACCTGGTGCTGCCAGAACCCCTGCGACCCCATCAGTAGCCCCATCTCCACACCTGGCTCTCACAGGGCCAAACCCAAGGCCTCCAGGGCAGCCTCAGGAGCAAACCCCAGTAGAGGACCACATGCAGAGATGGAAATAAACGCACAATTGAAACCCAGAGGAAGTGTGGCTAAGGAAGAAGACCCAAAACCTCCCCACCAGCTGTACAAGCTACAGATTAAATTCATATGATCAACTAGGCAGACTCTGTGTCTATGGAATATACAGAAGGTCACTGAGAGCTCCCATAAAAGAAAAAGCACTAGTTCTGATAGCTGTGGACATTGGAGGCAAGAACACACAGGAGTAGAACCAGATTAGAATCTGAGCTGCCCCCACAGCAGGTCCAGAGATCAGCACAGTGCTGGAGGGCATCCTAGGGAGGTGAGGGAGACTGTGACTCCCAGTGACGGAAAGGACTCTGACAGCAGTGACTCAAGAAAAACCTTTATTATTCTAACTTTTCTACTTGTTCTGTAGAAAATATTGGATTTTTTTTTTCTTTTTTTGCCCTTTCCCCCCACTCTGTTGTAGTTGTTGATTTTAATGGCACTTTGAACTCCAATTAAGCTTTGGAGTGGTTTTTTTTGTTGTTTGTTTTTTTCTCATAAATATCTGCCTCTATGTTGGGCTTTTGCAGTTCTGTGGAGTTTTGTTTTGTTTTTATCTTTTCTCTTTTTTAATTTTAATTTTTTAACCTATTATTATTTTTTCTACATTTATTCCTTTTTTCTTTCCCTACTCTTCCTTTCCCCTTGCAGTAAATCTTTAACATATATAAATTTTCTTTATCCACCTCTATTTAATTTTGCATATCTATTCTTTCTTTCTTATCTTTCTCTCCTTTCCTCTCAAAATACATGTCAGTTTTATTTTCATTGCTTTATTCCCACTTGGCACCTTGCTTTAGTTTTATTTTCCAGTTTGTGCTTTAGTTAGTTTTGTTCTTAACTTGTAAGTATAATTTTTGATTTCCTTTGTTTGCCGGGTCAATCTACTGTATTTAATTTTTGTTGGACTGTTTTGACTTTGCTCATGGGTGTATATGTACATGTGTATATTTCATTATTTTAATTATTATTTGCCTGATTTTGTAACTGCCTTTGTCTGGGATTCATCTTTGGTTTCTTGTCTTTGGATATTTGCTTTAATCTCACTAATGCCATACAAACCACTTGTAGAATCTTGTTCCGGACCAGAGATCAAGCCCTGAGCCTTTGGAGTGGGAGCACTGATTCTAAGACTCTAGACTACCAGAGAACTAAACCTAGGGAGTATCAAATAGTGAGAACTCACACAAATGAAACTACTTGAACACAAAACCCAGCATCACCCAACCACCAGTAGCACCCTGTGCAGGATGTCTCATCTAAACAACAAACAAAACAAGAATACAAACCCAATCATCAGCAGACAGGATTACCACCTCACTCAGCCTTGACCATCAGAGGAAAAACACAAACAAACAAACAAAACTCAACACAAATCTCACCCCACAGGAAGCTTACACAAACGACTGGATCAACCTTAGGAAGGAAAAAAACAAAAGGAAGAAATAATTCAACCTTCTTCAAGAAAAGAATTCAACTTTCCTTGAAGCCTGGGAAAAGGAGACTTCAAACACAATAAGTTAAAAAAAATAATGAAAATGGAGAAAAATACTACACAAATGAAGGAACAAACTAGAAACACAGAAGTGCAAATAAATGAAGAGGAAATAGGCAAAGTACCTGGAAAAGAATTCCAAATAATGGTCGTGAAGATGATCAAAACCTTAAAAACAAAATGGAGAAAATGCATCAATTTAAAAAGACCTAGAAGAATTACAGAATAAGCATACAGAGACAAACAAACACAATTACTAAAATTAAAACTATTCTAGGAAGAATCAATAGCAGAATATCTGAAGCAGAAGAATGAATCACTGAGCTGGAAGATAAGATGATAGAAATAATTTCTGAAGAGCAGAATTAAGTAAACAGAATGAAAAGAACTGGGGATAGTCTCAGAGACCTCTAGGACCATATCAAACACACTAGCATTTGAATTATAGGGGTCCAGGAGAAGAAGAGAAAAAGAAAGGGTGTGAGAACATTTTTGAAGCAATCATATTTGAAAATTTCCCAACATGGGAAAGGAAATAGTTGATCAAGTCCAAGAGGCAGAAAGAGTCCCATACAGGATAAACCCAAGGAGAAACACATCAAGACACTTACTAATCGGGAAAGGAAATAGTTGATCAAGTCCAAGAGGCAGAAAGACTCCCATACAGGATAAACCCAAGAAGAAACACATCAAGACACTTACTAATCAAACTAACAAAGTCTAAGGACAAAGCAAGGATATTAAAAATATCAAAGGAGAAGCAACAAGTAACATACAAGGGAAAACTCATACACTTAACAGCTGATCTTTCAGCAGAAACTCTGCAGGTCAGAAGGGAAGCACAGGATATGTTTAAAGTACTGAAAGAGAAAAATCAACAACCAAGATTACAGCAAGGATCTCATTCAAAACTGATGAAAAAATAAAAAGTTTTCAGACAAGCAAAAGTTAAGAGAATTCAGTACCACCAAACCAGCTTTACAACAAATGTTAAAGTGACTTATATAGTCAAGAAATACTATATAAGAAAAAAGATCTATAAAATCAGTGCCAAACAATTAAGAAAATGGTGATAGAAACATCAGTTCAGTTCAGTCGCTCAGTCGTGTCTGATTCTTTGTGACCCCATGGACTGCAGCACACCAGGCCTCCTTGTCCATCACCAACTCCTGGAGTTTACTCAACCTCATGTCCATTGAGTCGCTGATGCCATCCAATCACCTCATCCTCTGTTGTCTCTTTCTCCCCCTGCCTTCAATGCTTCCCAGCATCAGGGTCTTTTCCAATGAGTCAGTTCTTCACATCAGGTGGCCAAAGTATTGGAGTTTCAGCTTCACCATCAGTCCTTCCAATGAATATTCAGGACTGATTTCCTTTAGGATGAACTGATTGGATCTCCTTGCAGTCCAAGGGACTCTCAAGAGTCTTCTGCAACACCACAGTTCAAGAGCATCAATTCTTTGGTGCTCAGCTTTCTTTATAGTCCAACTCTCACATCCTTACATGACTACTGGAAAAACCATAGCTTTTATTAGATGGACTGTGTTGGTAAAGTAATGTCTCTGCTTTTAATATGCTATCTAGGTTGGTCATAACTTTTCTTCCAAGGATCAAGGATCTTTTAATTTCATGACTGCAGTCACCATCTGCAGTGATTTTGAAGCCCCACAAAATAATGCCTGTCACTGTTTCCTCATCTATTTGCCATGAAGTGTGGGACCAGATGACATGATCTTAGTTTTCTGAATGTTGAGTTTAAATTCACCTTTTTCACTGTCCTCTTTCACTTTCATCAAGAGGCTCTTTAGTTCTTCTTCACTTTCTGCAATAAGGATAGTGTCATCTGCATATCTGAGGTTATTGATATTTCTCCTGGAAATCTTGATTCCAGCTTGTGCTTCCTCCAGCCCAGCATTTCTTATGAGGTACTCTGCATAAGTTAAATAAGCAGGGTGACAATATACAGCCTTGACGTGCTCCTTTCCCTATTTGGAACCAGTCTGTTGTTCCATGTCCAGTTCTAACTGTTGCTTCCTGACCTGCATACAGATTTCTTAAGAGGCAGGTCAGGTGGTCTGGTATTCCCATCTCTTGAATAATTTCCCACAGTTTGTTGTGATCCACACAGTCAAAGGCTTTGGCATAGTCAATAAAGCAGAAATAGATGGTGTTTGGGGGGAACTCTCTTGCTTTTTTGATGATCCAGAGGAGCATCTGTTGGTATTTTCAATGCCAACAGATGTTGGCAATTTGATCTCTGGTTCCTCTGCCTTTTCTAAATGCAGCTTGGACATCTGGGAAGTTCATGGTTCATGTACACATCAATGAACATAAGAACATATATATCAATAATTACTTTAAATGTAAGTGGTCCAACCAAAAGACACAGACTGGCTGAATGGATACAAAAACAAGACCCATAATTATGCTGTCTACAAGAATTCCACTTCAAACCTGAAGACACATATAGACTGAAAGGGAGAGGATAGAAAAATATATTCCATGCAAATGGGAAGCAAAAGGAAGCTGGAGTAGCAATCCTCATATCAGACAGATCAGACCTAAAATACAGAAGATTACAAGAGTTAAGGAAGGACACTATATAATGATCAAGGGATTAATCCAAGAGGAAGACATAACAATTGGAATTATCTATGCACCCAACATAGGAGCACCTCAATACATAAGGTAAACACTAACAGACAGAAAGGGAGAAATTGACAGTAACACAATAATAGTAGGAAACTTTAACACCCCACTCACACCAATTGACAGATCATCAAAACAGAAACACAACTCTTAAATGATATATTAGGTGAGATGATCTCATGGATATCTTCAGGACATTACACCCAAATGCAGAAGAATACACCTTCTTCTCAAGTGCACGTGGGCCATTCTCCATCTTGGGTCATAAATCAAACCTCAGTAAATTTAATAAAAATGAAATCCCATCAAGCATCTTCTCTGACCATAATGCTATGAGACTAAATATCAATTATAAGAAAAAACTGTAAGAAACAAACATGAAGATTAAACAGCACGTTTCTAAATAACCAACAGGTTACTAAAGAAATCAAAATGGAAATAAAAAATTTCTAGAAACAAATGACAATGAAAATACAACAACTCAAAACCTACGGGAGCAGCAGAAGCAGTTCTAAGATGAAAGTTTACACAATTCAATCCTACCTTAAAAAACAAGAAAAACATCAAATAGACAACCTAACTTTACACCCAAAACAGCTGGAAAGAGAAGAGCAAAAAAACCCCCATAATTAGTAGAAGAAAAGAAATCACAAAGATCCAAGCAAAAATAATTGAAAAAGAAATATCAGGCTCCTCTGTCTATGGGATTTTCCAGGCAAGAGTGCTGGAGTGGATTGCCATTTCCTTCTCCAGGGGATCTTCCTGACTCAGGAATCGAACCCAGGTCTTATGCATTGCAGGCAGATGCTTTACCATCTGAGCCACCAGGGAAGCTCAAAAGAAACCAATAGTAAGGATTAATAAAACTAAAAGCTGTTCTGTGAGAAGTTAAACAAAATAGACACAACTTTAACCAGACTCATTAAGGAAAAAAGAGAATCAAATCAACAAAATTAGAAATTAAAAAGGAGAGGTTACAACAGACAATGCAGAAATACAAAGGATTATAAGAGACTATTATGAACAACTATATGGCAACAAAATAGATAACTTGGAAGAAATATACAGATTCTTAAAAAAATTCAATCTTTCAAGACTGAACCAGGAATAAATAAAAATTATGAACAACCCAATTACAAGCACTGAAATTGAAGCTGTAATCAAAAATCTCCCAAAAAACAAAAGCCCAGGACCAGAGGGCTTCACAGGAGAATTCTAATACACATTTATAGAAGAGCTAGCATCTAGCTTTTTAAAACTCTTTCAAAAAAATTGCAGAGGAAGGAACACTTCCAAACTCATTCTATGAGGCCACCATCACCCTGATATCAAACCTAGACAAGGAGAACACAAAAAAAGAAAGCTAGGGGCCAATATCACTGGCAAATATAGATGCAAAAGTCCTCAACAAAATTTTAGTAAACAGAACTCAGCAACACATCAAAAAGCTCAGACACCATGATCAAGTTGCATTTATTCCAGGGATGCAAGGATTCTTCAATATATGCAAATCAATCAATGTGACACCATATTAGCAAATTGAAAGATAAAAACAATATGATCATCTAAATAGATGCAGAAAAAGCCTTTGACAAAATTCAGCACGCATTTATGATTAAAACTCTTCAAAAAATGGGCATAGAAGGAACCTAACTCAACGTAGTAAAGGCCATGTATGATAAGCCTACAGCAAACATTACTCTCAATGGTGAAAAATTGAAAGCATTCACCTTAAGATCAAGAACTAGACAAGGGTGTCCACTTTTGCCACTATTATTCAACATAGTTCTGGAAGTCTTATCTATAGCAATCAGAGAAGAAAAAGAAATGAAACCACATCAGAAAAGAAGAGAGAAAGCTCTCGCTGTTTGCAGATGACATGATACTGTAGATAGAAAACCCTAAAGATAGTACCAGAAAATTGCTAGAGTTAGTCAGTAAATTTAGCAAAGTTGTAGATACAAAATCAATACATAAATCACTTGCATTTCTATATACTTACAATTAAAAATCAGAAAGAGAAATTAAGGAATCAATCCCATTCACCATTGCAACAAAAACAATTAAATATCTAGGAATAAACCTGCCTAAGTAGACAAAAGAACTGTACACAGAAAATTATAAGACATTAATGAAAGAAATAAAAGATGACATAAACAGATTGACAGATATTCCATGTTCCTGGGTAGGGAGAATCAATATTGTGAAAATGACTATACTACTGAATGCAATCTACAGATTTAATATGAGCCTGTCAAATTACAAATGGCATTTTCATAGACCTAAAACAAAAATTTTCACAGTTCATGTGGAAACACAAAAGACCCCGAATAGCCAAAGCAGTCTTGAGAAAGATGAATGGAGCTGGAAGCGTCAACCTTCCTGACTTCACATTACATTACAAAGCTACAGTTATCAAGACAGTATGGTATTGGCACAAAAACAGAAATATAGACCAATAGAACAAGATAGAAAGCTCAGAAATAAACCCATGAACCTATGGGTACCTTATTTTTGACAAAGGAGGCAAGAATATACAATGGGGGAAAAACAGCTCTTCGACAAACTGTGCTGGGAAGCTGGACAGCTACATGTAAAAGAATGAAATTAGAACACTTCCTAACACCATCAGTTCAGTTCAGTTCAGTCACTCAGTCGTGTCGGACTCTTTGCAACCCCATGAATCACAGCACGCCAGGCCTACCTGTCCATCACCAACTCCCGGAGTCCACTCAGATTCACCTCCATTGAGTCTGTGATGCCATCCAGCCATCTCATCCTCAGTCGTCCCCTTCTCCTCCTGCCCCTAATCCCTCCCAGCATCAGGATCTTTTCCAATGAGTCAACTCTTCGCATGAGGTGGCCAAAGTACTGGAGCTTCAGCTTTAGCATCATTCCTTCCAAAGAAATCCCAGGGTTGATCTCCTTCAGAATGGACTGGTTGGATTTCCTTGCAGTTAAAGATAAACTCAAAATGGATAAAGACCTAAATGTAAGACCAGAAACTATAAAACTCTTAGAGGAAAACAGGCAGATACTCGATGACACAAATCAAAGCAGAATTCTCTATGAGCTACCTCCAGTGTAATGAAAATATAAATAAAAGTAAACAAATGGGACCTGATTAAACTTAAAAGCTTTTGCACAGCAAAGGAAACTGTAAGCAAGGTGAAAAGACAACCCTCCGGATGGGAGAAAATAATAGCAAATGAAATAACTGACAAATAATTAATTTCCAAAATATACAAGCAGCTCATATAACTCAATACCAGAAAAACAAACAACCCAATCAAAAAATGGGAAAAACTCCTAAACAGACATTTCTCCAAGGACATACAGATGGCTCACAAACACATGAAAAGGTACTCAACATCGCTCATTGTTAAGGAAATGCAAATGAACACCACAATGAGATATACTTCACACCAGTCAAAATGGCCCTCATCATAAAGTCTACAAACAATAAATGCTGGAGATGGTGTGGAGAAAAGGGAACATTCTTGCACTGTTGGTGGGAATATAAATAGATTCAGCCACTATGGAGATTCCTTGAAAAACTAGGAATGAAACCACCATATGATCCAGCAGTCCCTCTCCTAAGCATATACCCTGAGGAAACCAAAATTGAAAAAGACACATGTATCCCATTGTTCACTGCAGCACTATTTACAATAGCTAGAACATGGAAGCAACCTAGATGTTCGTTGACAGATTAATGGATAAAGAAACTGTGATACACATACTTAATGGAATATTATGCATTTGAGTCGCTTCTGATGAGGTGGATGAACCTAGAACCTATTATACAGAGTGAAGTAAGCCAGAAAGAGAAAGATAAATATCATATTCTCATGTATATATACAGAAGCTAGAAAAATGGTACTGAATAATTTATTTACAAGGCAGCAATGGAGAAACAGACATAAAGAATAGACTTAAGGAGATGGGGAGAGGGCAGCAAAGGGTGAGATGTATGGAAAGAATAACATGGAAACTTACATGCCATATGTGAAATAGATAGCCAATGGGAATTTGCTGTATGGCTCAGGAAACTCAAACAGGGGCTCTGTATCAACCTAGAGGGCTGGGATGGCGAGGGAGACAGGAGGGAGGTTTAAAAGGGAGGGGATACGTGTATACCTATGGCTGATTCATGTTGAGGTTTGACAGAAAACCACAAAATTATCCTTCAATTAAAAAGTAAGTAAATTAATATATATATATATATATATATTTGATGAATTGAATTCATTCTTTATATTACTTAAAAATTTTAGGACCTCAACTTACAATTAAAGACATTTATCTTCTCCACCTTATCACATTTTCTTTAAATGTTATCTATTTAACATAATTTAACCTTATTAGAAACATTAGCTAATAGAATTTCTGAAAAAAAGTCTTCCTTCTACTACACAGGAAGACTGTTGCTCTGTGCTGCTGTCAAGAAGACTTGAATCACAGAATGCTAGCTTGTGGGTGAGATGAGGGCTCTTAGAAAGTTTTGTGGGGGTTAAGGAAGGAGCTTATTCCTTGAATTATGAGGGTTTCCATAAACAGAGAAGGATTGGATGAGGGAGACATTCAAATGTAAAATTTGGAAGTGAGATGATCTTTCTGGGGAAAGTGTTCAGATCACTCCAGCAAAAGATGCAGGATTTCAATTTGAAGATGAGCCTGGAAATGTTCATTGCGATCAGGTTTCAATGACCATATACCTTGAGCACAAGTTTAGTTTTCTTGCTAACCATTCCTACATAAATGCAATCAACTGATTTTTTCATTTTTCATTATCTAGGAACTGCTGTCTATTTCTAAATGTTTTCAATATTTTTTGAAGAAGATAACTTGAATGATGCTGTTTCTTCTTACTTCTAAAACTCAATATGCCTCTTCTCTTTTCCACATCTCTGATTATTTTTGGTCTATAAATTCCTCTTGATGTATTTCCACCTCTCTGTGTGGATAGAAATACTAGTAATGCAATGCTTCTGATTTTGTAAAAATCACACAAGGTACACGCGAACACAAGGTAGTCACAAAACATTTTAGTTAGAAAGAAACTTAAGTCTGTTTACACTTCTTACTTTCTGTTCAAAAGGATTATTTTAAGATTTTGTGCAAAGATTTATAGGCAAAATCCTTCTGCTATCAACTATCAGAGAATGAACCCCTGCTTCTTTTTTACAGGTCTCTGTGTACCTTTATAAGGTAATAAAATGATAAACAGACAGGAAGATAATACTGGTTTTAAGAAAGAGGTTTAAATACAATTATTCCTGGATCAGGTCAGACCTGGATCTGATTTAGAGACAAAACAATAGACCAGTATTTAAATAAAATAATGGAAATATTTTTACATACCACAATATCAAAACAGAGAAGTCTTTGTATGTAGAGATGGAGCTAGCTTACCGTATCACTGACTTTAAAATGATATATTTTATTTGGGATAGTTTGTCTTCTTAATGCTGAACTGGTACTACATATTTTATGCTTAAGTAATACTGTCACTTTCCATTTGCTGACTTATACATTTTGCCTATAACATTTCCATGTATTCACTCATTTGTAGTGAACCAAACCAAAACTAGAGGATCACTAAGTCAGGTAATGTATCATGCTCATAGTAAAAGAGAACTCGAATATTCAGGAAGTAGGTTAGATGACCTTTCATTATTCAAACATCACAAATGAACAAAATATTTTTGAATCATGCTGACTGTGTTAAATGTCTATAAATAAGGTGCATTTCTAATAAGTCACTTAGGATATAATTAAATTTTCTTGAAGACTCTGAGGCCATATATGCTTTTTTCTTCTTCCTTTTCATTTTTACAGCTTGGCTCAGTAATCATTCATATGGATATATATTTTAAAATTTCAAGAGTTGGGAAAAGCTATATGTATTTAAATATTTATTTCAATGTTAACATAGTGAAGAATGAGAGTCACTCTAAATATCCAAAGATAGAATGTGATGAATTAAAGTAGGGCACAGTTGCAACTTAATTTACACTCTCAAAGTACAATTACATAGATTCTAGACAACACAGAAATAAATTCAAACCGGGTAAAATTTTGCTATAGACTTGGACTGCAATTATATATATTCTGCTCTAGAAAATGGTTTAGAATGATAGCTTGAAAAATGGATACCCATACACAATCATAGAAAATACAAAGACAGAGAAAGGAAACAGTGATACACAACAGCTGTGTTTAAAATGGTAAAATTGAAAGCAATTCTAGTTTTCAGCACTACTATGATGTTGTTTACATAAGTTTATATTGAAGTAGCTAAAGCTGTAGTTATTTTTATAGTTATTAATTGTTCTATCATTGATGATATAGACAACTTGCCAAAATATTATTGATAGTGTAAAAAAAATGACACTGATTTTTCTATCAATAGTTTTTTATATGGCAACAGCATTAGCATTTGAATATCATTTTTGTTGTTGTTGAGTATTGTGTGTGTTGAGGTTGGTATCAAGTGTTTTCATAACTTCAAGACAATAAACTACCTGTATTTGTGACTGGCTGAGAAATGGTCAGATTTCAAAAGAAATAACTGCTAATCTAGAGCCAAAGGTATATTTCATCCTAAGTAAAGCTATTTTTTTTGGAAGAATGCCATAGTAAGGTACTTTCCACTTGCTTAGGAATATCAAATTAGCACTTATTTTGAGACATAATTATTAATAGTGCCATTTATTCTTCTCAGAATGTGCAAATTTAAATGTTAAATTATGTGGTCAATTTATCATTCTGTTTAGGGGATTAAAGATAGCTTGTTGATATCACAAAACACACTTAAGTTTCATCAGTGGAGCAGAAAATGATATTGTAAATAACTCTGAAAAAAACATAGGAAATACACACTTGGTAGGTTGCAGTAGATGTTCTTAGGTTCATTTCAGACCCAGGTCTTGTTTGCCTGAGTTCTTACAACCTTCTAATGGATGTGGCATTAGAAGACCATGCTTTTTCAGCACTCAGCTCTCTGTCTTTGAAGTTGCTATGTTTTACTTTGATCTTGAAATCATTTTTCTCAATGTTTTGATGTTTACTAATGGTGAAAGTCACAAAGTCAGAACATGATTTTACTTATTCCCTTTTGTAAGCTTAATGAGAATGTCATAGCTAAATTCCTTAGTTCTTCTTTGGTAATATATCCTAAGTCATTTTCTCAAACTCATTTTCCCCTTTTACTGAAAATAAAAGAAAGAATACACACATTTATGGGGGAGGGAGACCCAAACATGTGTTAGAGGTTTTCTTCTTTTTCTCAGGTAAAGCTTGTGTTTCCATAAAAACATAGGCATGCTCAGAGGGTTACCTTGGTGATTTTAAATATACAAAGATATTAAACTAGAATTTGCAAGAGTTTTAGTTGTTGGTTCTAGAGTCAGATTACAGAAAAATCCAGAGGATTTCAAATAGAAGGCTGGGCAGTTAAACCTAAGGTTCAAATATCCTAGAAGATTTTCACAAACTAATATCCCTTAAATGGAAGCATCTAGATGGTCTGACAAAATAATCCATTTTCTGTCCCCTGCTTTTGTTAAAATGATTTTAAGAGAATTCTGATATAAAAATAATGGGTCATTATCATTATCAAATGGAAAACTGCTATGATCTGAGAAGTAGGTTAAATGGACACAGTCACTGCCCCATTGGTATTTTCACCTCATGTGTCGATTACTGGCAAGCAGTGTTGACCAAGTGATGACCTCTCACTGAAGGGGAATGAGATGGCAAGCCAATGCCCACTTAATTGTGTTTGCAAAGTTTCTGGAAAAGCCAAAGAAGTTTCTTGGAGTTGAAAATTGTTTCAGTGGCTAAACAGTTACTTAATTGAGAAATCTGTATGGGAGAAATGAAATTTAAAAGAAAAGGCATTCTGAGCACACAAAGCAGCAGGTGTATGGATTAAACATCAAGTTAACAGCATACAAAGTAGAGAACATTTGTGAGAGTCAGTGATACAGGGTGTCTCTCAATAAGGAAGTTTATTGTGATACCCAGTGTGCCTCATGGTTTCCAAACAGAAACGCAAGTTAAAGATAATGGGGTGCAAAACAGCTATAGCAATTATCTCTCCCTGCTTCTCTCTAAAGCCGATTGTTCCACCTGTGGCACTGAGCTTATCCTCTGCTACTGTCCACCTTTTCTTCCTGTTCAAGATCCCCCGAGCTTTTCCGTCTTTCTGCAAACTTGCTCAAGTCTATCCCACCTGTCAACCCATTAAAGCGAGATAATCTTTTTTTCACCCTGCATCCGTTTCCTGTCACTATCCCTCTAACACCGTAACTTTCTGTTGTCACTACTTGTTGGTAGTCTGTCCAAACCTTTCAGGCTGGCCTAAGTGCCCTATTGCTTTGTGCTTTATTTTATTATATTGTGGGGAAACGTATATAGCTTCAATTAGTTTCATACTATTAGGCTTGTGATAAAGGCCAGGTTCTGTTCTGGTTGTCTTAAAGTTAATTTATTTAATTTTCATGATGACACACTGAGGAAGGCACTGTTACTAGCTCCATTTTAAAGATGAGGAATAAATGAGGCACAACGAGAAGGATGGCGTCTGGTCAACAAAACGCAGAAGGAGAGCTCCAGCTGCAGCGCTCTGGCGTCAGAGTTCGTGCTCATCGCTGCTGCACCACGCTTCTTAGAGAATTCTCTATCAGGTGCCTTAGAAAGGGCCAGGCTGGCATGAATCAGGAAGTACAGTTTAGGAGCTCTATAAATCGATGTTCTGGGCCTTGTCCAATTCTCTAACATCAACTTATAGAGCTCTTATTGGGCTTCCCTTGTGGCTCAGCTGGTAAAGAATCCACCTGCAAGGCGAGACACCTGGGTTCAATCCCTGGGTTGGGAAGATGCCCTGGAGAAGGAAAGGCTACCCACTCCAGTATTCTGGCCTGGAGAAGTCCATGGACTGTACAGTATAGTTCATGGGGTCGCAAAGAGTCAGGCACAACTGAGCGACCTCTTTCACTTTTCGGGCTGTGATTGAGGCCAGGCTCATACTGCTAACCACACAACAGGCTAATATATTGACAGATAAGTTGTCGGGGCAAGGAAGAGCACCTTTATTCAGAAAGTTGCAGACCAAGAAGACGGCAGACTGGTGTCACACAGAGCTATCTTGCCCAGGTTTGGATGCTAGCATCTTTTATGGAATAAATAAGGGGAGGTGAGGAGGCAAAGTTAAACAGAAGAGTTGTTTTGTTTAGTTTCTAAGCCATGTCTGACTCTTTCCGACCCCATAGACTGTAGCCTGCCAGGCTCTTTTGTCCATGAGATTTCCCAGGCAAGAATACTGGAGTGCATTGCCACTTCCTTCTCCAGGGAATTTTCCAGACACAGGGAAAAAAACCCCAAACTCCTACTTGGCAGGCAGATTCTTTACCACTGAGTCACCTGGAAATCCCTATGGAGGGAGCCACATGGGAAGCTGGGGGCTTAAAAAAAAGGATGTGTGCGCTCAGTCATGTCCGACTGCTTGCAACCCCAGGAATGCAGGCTGTCAAGGCCCTCTGTCCATGGAATTTTCTAGGCAGGTATAATGGAGTGGATTGCCATTTCCTTCTCCAGTAAACTTCTAGACCCAGGGATCGAACCTGCATCTGTTGCATTTCCTGAATTGGCAAGCAGATTCGTTACCACTGTGCAATGATTAAAAAAGATGGTGCTAAAAGATATTGTTGTTGGTCAGTAGTTCAGTAGTTCAGTTCCAACTTTTGTGACCCCATGGACTTCAGCATCCCAGGCTTCCCTGTCTATCACCACCTACCAGAGTTTGATCAAACTCATGTCCATTGAGTTGGCGATGCCATCCAACCATCTCATCTTCTGTTGTCCCCTTCTCCTCCTGCCTTCAATTTTCCCCAGCATCAGGGTCTCTTCCAATGAGTCAGCTCTTCACATCAGGTAGTCAAATTATTGGAGCTTCAGCTTCAGCACCAGTCATTCCAATGAATATTCAGGGTTGATTTCCTTTAGGATGGACTAGTTGGATCTCCTTACTGCCCAAGGGACTCTCAAGAGTCTTCTCCAACACCACAGTTCAAAAGCATCAGTTCCTCAATGCTCAGCCTTCTTTAGGGTCACATCCATACATGACTAAGGAAAAACCATAGCTTTTACTATATGGACATTTGAAGGCAAAGTAACATCTCTGCTTTTTAATATGCCACCTAGGTTTGTCATAGTTTTTCTCCCAAGGAGCAAGCATCTTTTCATTTCATGGCTTCAGTCACCATCTGAAGTGACTTTGGAACCCAAGAAAATAAAGTCTGTCATTGTTTCCATTGTTTCCCCATCTATTTGCCATGAAGTGATGGGATCAGTTGCCATTATTATTATTTTTTTCTTTGAATATTGAGTTTTAAGCCAGCTTTTCCACTCTTCTCTTTCAACTTCATCAAGAGACTCTGTAGTTCCTCTTCACTTTCTGCCATAAGGGTGGTGTCATCTGCATATCTGAGGTTATTGATATTTCTCCTGGCAATCTTGATTCCAGCTTATGCTTCATCCAGCCTGGCATTTCACATGATGTACTTTGCATATAAGTTAAATGAGCAAGATGACAAAATACAGCATTGATGTACTCCTTTCTCAATTTGGAACTAGTTGTTGTTCCATGTCCAGTTTTAACTGTTGTTTCTTTACCTGTGTACAGGTTTCTTAGGAGGCAGGTGAGGTGATCTGCTATTCCCACCTCCTGAAGAATTTTCCACAGTTTGCTGGGATCCACACTGTCAAAGGCTTTAGCATAGTCAATAACGCAGAAGTAGATTTTTTTTTTCTGGAACTCTCTTACTTTTTCTATGATTCAACAGAAGTTGGCAATTTGATCTCTGGTTCCCCTGCCTTTTCTAAATCCATCTGAACATCTGGAAGTTCTCAGTTCACATACTGTTGAAGTATAGCTTGGAGAATTTTGAGCATTACTTTGCTAGCCTGTGAAATGAGTGTAATTGTATGGTAGTTTGAGCATTCTTTCGCATTGCTTTTCTTTGGCATTGGAATGAAAACAGACCTCTTCCAGTACTGTGGCCACTGCTGAGTTTTCCAAATTTGCTGGCATATTGAGTGCAGCACTTTCACAGCATCATCTTTTAGAATTTGAAGTAGCTCAGCTGGTATCCATCACCTCCACTAGCTTTGTTCATAGTGATGCTTCCTAAGCCCACTTAACTTTGCACTTCAGGATGTCTGGCTCTAGGTGAGTGATCACATCATTTTGGCTATCTGAGTCACTAAGATTTTTTTTTTATAGTTCTGTTCATTCTTGCCATCTTTTCTTAATATCTTCTGCTGCTGTTAGTTCCATACCCTATCTGTCCTTTATTGTGCCCATCTTTCACGAAATGGTCCCTTGGTATCTCTAATTCTCTTGAAGAGATCTCTAGGCATTCCCATTCTATTGTTTTACTCTGTTTCTTTGCATTGATCACTTAGGAAAGCTTTTTATCTCTCCTTGCTGTTCTTTGAAACTCTGCATTCAGATGGGTATGTCTTTCCTTTTCTCCTTTGCCTTTCACTTCTCTTTTCTCAGCTATTTGTAAGGCCTCCTCAGACAACTATTTTGCTTTTTTGCATTTCTTTTTCTTGGGGATGGTTTTGATCACTGCCTCCTGTACAATGTTATGAACCTTCATCCATAGTTCTTCAGGCACTCTCTCTATCAGATTTAATCCCTTTAATCTATTTGTCACTTCCACTGTATAGTCACTGGGCTTCCCTGGTGGCTCAGAGGTTAAAGTGTCTGCCTCCAATGCAGGAGACCTGGGTTTGATCCCTGGGTTGGGAAGATCCCCTGCAGAAGGAAATGGTAACCCACTCCAGTATTCTTGCCTGGAGAATCCCATGGATGGAGAAGCCTGGTAGGCTACAGTCCATGGGGTCACAAAGAGTTGGACACAACTGAGCAACTTCACTCACTCACTCACTGTATAGTCGGAAGAGATATGATTTAGGTCATACCTGAATGGCCTAGTGGTTCCCCTACTTTCTTCAATTTACGTCTGAATTTTGCAATAAGGATTTCATGATCTGAGCCACAGTCCACTCCTGGTCTTGTTTTTGCTGACTATATAGAGCTTCTCCATCTTTGGCTGCAAAAAAGAAGATGGAGTGGCGTAAAAAAGATGATAAATATTTCCTGTTCAGGCCTGATTTTTTTCTTTCTCCTTTCCTGTAGCCATTCAGCAGTGAACCTGGTCAGGATGTTTCTTGTCAGCTCAAACAAAGATATTTTGGCTTAACATTCAGGTATGGGAGACAGGTTCCCAGGAGATGAGCTGTTACACATAATTTACGCTATACATAACAACTTTTAGTGAATAATTTATAAGAAAAGAAGTAGAATGTAACAGTTTAAGTGAAAAAAACAGAACCAATATGGAGTCAGACTTTTCTTCTTTGTTACAGGATGATTCTTGACTATATTGGCTATTCAAACATTTATTTTTTTAAAGAAATGAGAGGGATAAGGAGGCTTCAAGGCCTAACGGGCTGCCCTTAGAGCATATTAAACCATATGTTTAATCTTTAACCCAGTTATACAAGTGTTTAAACACTGCCATTTATTGCATTGAGAGTACAACCTTTTATAATTTATTTCTAGGAAAATACAAAGGTACAATATAATAAATGGATTATTAAATCAACATATTTCTTTTTTATTTATATCATAAATTTGTCAAATCTGATAAAAATGGCGTGTGACCCCCACAGAATCTCAAACTTCAGCAAATATTTCTTAGATATTAAAGTCTCATGAGACTAGAAATAGTTCCAACTTATCTAGGTTACTTTCCTTTTGATAGTCACATAACAACATACTTTATTGTTAGCAATGTTGATCACTTACAAATGTTCTATTATCTAGTCTTATGAAAGAAACAAAAATCATCTACCTCAGTAAGGATGACTGCTTATTTCTTCATATGGATCAACACAGGACAGAAATATACAGCTCTCTTCACTTAGCATGATGTAGTAGAAAGAATATGAATTTTGGTGTCAAACTGGATTAAAATTCCTTGTTTTCAGATGCATACAATTACTGTAAATAAAGTTGCCCAACATTTCTGAAATTATCTTCTGTTATCTCTAAAGCAAGGAAAGGACTGTCTAACTGTTAGTGCTCATGTTATCATAAAATTAAATATTTTATCTACAGTGCTTCTATACTACCCCTCACAGCTTGGGTGTATAATACAAAGTAATCATGACTCATAATGTCGTAACCACCAGTCAGTGAAAAATTACAATGTTTTTTCCAAAACACCATGTTCAATAAGGCATAGTTTTTCCACTCAGAATTTTGTGTTAGTTTCACATTTGACATAAAAGAAAATTCAAAATACTCTTTAGAACAAACACTTGAATCCAAACAAGCTCACCTTCTTGACCCATGAGCAAACCTTGCTCTCCCTTTTTCCTATTTATGATGTTCAACCTGTTGAGAATCCAGTTCCCTTTTATGCTTAAGTTCTATCATTTTTCTCAAGGCTGAGCTCAAATCCACCCTGCCTATGAATCCTTTCAGTCCTCCTCCAGTCTGCAATGATCTCATTCCTGAATACTTTTTTTCACTTATATTGGCAAGTAGTTCTATAGACACAATAGCTGTATATACTTTTTCACCCTGTGGGGTTAGCAATATATTCTCACATGTGGCCATGACTTGTCAGTACAATTTTATTTTAAGCTTTTATGCTGATCACAATAAAACATTCTCATTCTGAATCATCTCAGTGACCACCTTCTAACCAATTATTATATAAGGGTTCCTAGCTCATATTTGTGTTAGTATTCACAATTCAATCAGGGTCAAAAGAGCACCCATACAAAATGGCAGCTATTGTTTAATTTTTAGTATACTGAGAAGCACATCTTATTATTCACAGTTCTGATGTAAAAACAATAACAATCGTCTGTGTCTACTCTTGCATTTATGTTTGATAAATCACCAGTAATAGAACTAAATTTGGTTTTTATTGTGCATGGTAACTGTAAAAGTTTACTAAACAGAAACCTAAGTTAAATTGACTTGGGAGACTATATTGGGACTCTCTCTTGCCCTTTGATGATAGAAGAGCTGAACTGGAAGAAGACGGACTCCTCTTCTTCATGGCAAGGATGCAGCCAATGAAAGTCACAGGCTTTTTGTTTACCATAGCCCTCCAGCTCCCTTTTCCCCTTATAAAAGCCATCTCTTTCCTTGACATGTAGGGATTTGCATGTGTCTTCTTATGGTTGCAGGCCCCAAACTGCCATTCTCTACTGATCCCAACCCATCTTCCTGGTGAAAGATTTTGTAGTCTACATATTTTAGGACAATGTAACTCATGATTTTAAAATATTTTGGAGCAAAAGATTTCATTTTTGAGATTGCGATCATCTTTATTTGCATTCAGCAATATCTGTTGGAATGTTGCTCTTGGACGCATAATAACCCACAATTCCCAGTCTTCTTACAGCTATGGGGAGCCAGACAACTAGTTGTAATCAATATTCATAAGACTGAAGCAGTAAAAATCATTCTATGTCACTCTGATTATTTCTCTGCCTTGGCAGCAAGAATGGAAATCCTGAATTTAAATGGTGAAACATCCAATAGAGTCACCTGACATACATACAATAGAAATTTGTTAAGTCACTGAGATTCAGAGTTTGTTGTCATTGAAGCAAAATTTCAGCTATCAAGACTAATACAGAGTCTGGAGCATAGCCATCAATGCAGAATTCAAATTTTATTAAATTTATAAACAAAAATGGTTCACAGTAATACTGCTATGTTGAATTTTTGTTTTCTATTTTTCTTTTTAGTTTGTAAAATTTTTAAAACCAAATATTGTTTTATTTTTGTAGTTCTATAAATTTTCAAGCAAAATAATTTCATAGTTATTTATAAACTTAGGAAATGTCATAGTGTTAATTTAATTCTATAGCACAAAGTTTCAGAAATATTTTTATCTCTTAATGAGGGTTCAAATATTACTGAAATTTGAGTTCATTGGTTTTAAAATCAAACAGACCTGAAGTATATGAAAAACAGTTCACTTACTAGCTGCGTGGACTAGGATAAAATTCACATTTTGAAGCCTCAATTTTCTTTGCTCTAAAATCAATACATCAGTATCTTTCTTCTGTCAAACTAACAAGCATTAAGTGAGATATTTGGAAGATTTATTACAGTGCATATGCATAGCAAATGTTCTATAAAATAATATTTATTAGTTTACTTCTGTCTTGTTTCCAATATGCTTTAAGAAGCTTATAAGAGTTATAAGATAGAGGTTTTATTTGATCTTTAGTTTTTTACATTTTATTATATTTATACTGTTCAGTATAGAGCTGCCATAGATTAAGCTCTGTTATCTTTTTAAAAATATATATTACATTTAGTTGAATTATTGCTTACTTCCATGCAAACACAAGATACAAGCACTAATATTCCCTTATAACAGCAGCTGCCTAAATACTCTGAAGATACTTGCCAGGTTCAGGATCCCCCATATTTTTTTCTAGTCCATTTCCTTAAAACCTTATTCTTGGCACTGAGACTGAAAAAAGTTATAAAATCCATACTCATGTGACATGCAATGAATGACTTCTCCAGGCAACATAAGCCATTCATTCAAGCACCATCTAGGTGCTAAAACTAAAAAGTTGAATCAAAAGAGAAAATATCTCTGTCCTTGCAAAGCTTACTATGGACTGCAGAGACAGATAAATCAGAGACTCTCATACAAGCATGAAATTATAACTGTGATAGATACAACTAAAGAATTCTTCTAAAGGAGAGGTAAGTGGGGCTAAAAGGGCTTCCCTTTGGATGAAATTCATTGTCAGAGCAGTCAAGTTGGGGAGAATTTTCTGAGAAAGTAACAATTGACTTAAAAAGGAGTGAGCATGAGCTGCCTGAAGGATTGATGGAAAAGGTAGATATTTCAGGAGAAAAGGAAAACTATCCGAAGCCCTGAGGGGAGAAGATACATTCAGATGCAGAAATGACTGGAGAGCATGCTGACTCAAGTAGAGACAATGAGGAAAAGAGAAATGTGTAAAAAGTTCAGAGAAATAAGCAGGTTTCTTTATATAGGCAACATTGCAGGGTCTTGCATTTATCCCAAGAGCATTAGAAAGTGATTGAAATATTTTAAATAAAGTAGAAGAAGCTAGCACTATTTGACTTTTTTAAACTGAGGATGTAATAGAGAGTTTGGGGACCAGTATGTATGCGGGGAGCAAACAGTGGCCACAGCTGGAACTCAGGAAAGAGGTAACGGTATCCTGGACTAAGGTGGTGGTGAAGGAGACAGAATCCAAAATCAGTTTAATGGGAAAATTGATAGAACTTCATGATAGGGAAAAAGAAGATGTCAAAGATGACACCTAGATTTCTGGTTTTCATGTGTATGTGTGTGTGATTGAAAGCTAATGATACACTTGTCAACTTAGAGAATATTAGAACAGAGGAGAATGAAAGGAAAGATCACACCTTAAATTTTATATATGTTGAGTTTAAAATACATGAAGACAGCTAAAGGAAGACTTAAGGTACACACGTGGACATAAATTTGGTGTTAGAGATATAAATTTGTGGTAATAACTAAAAGCATGGATTTGGTTGGGATTCCCTGGGTATGAGATTTTTCAGGAAGAATTCAGTGGGCCAAAGTCTAAGATGTAAAAAACAAAAACAAAAACAAAAAAAACAATATTTAATGTCCAGGGATAAGATATGAAACTGCAAAAAATCAGTAAATAAAGCTATTGAAATGAAACAGAGTGTTTCATTAAAAAAGGATTAGTAAATAGAAGTCAAGCTGGATGAATAGTGAAAAGTGACCATTTGGACTTCTGTGCACAGATTCATGTATCAGTGATCTAGGAGAAATATTTTTATTTGAATAATGGGAATAAAAGATAGATTGAGATGGAGAGGTGAGCAAGAAATAAAGTGAAAAGCTGGTATAAACAATTCTTTTTTGAAATTTAGTGGAAAATACAAGAAAAGGCACAGAATTTGAGTATCTAAAGGAAATCTTTATATGTGCATTCTAGGGTGGTTCTGTGTGTGTGTGTTTACTAAAATAAAAATTGTCCACTAAGACTCTTGAGACTACAAGGAGATCCAACCAGTCAATCATAAAGGAAATCAGTCCTGAATGTTCACTGGAAGGACTAATGCTAAAGGTGAAACTCCAATACTTTTGCCACCTGTGTGAAGAGCTGACTCATTGGAAAAGACTCTGATGCTGGAAGGATTGAAGGCAGGAGGAGAAGCTGAGAAGGTTGGATGACATCACCAAATCGATGGACATGAGTTTGAGTAACTCTGGGTGTTGGAGATGAACAGGGAGGCCTGGCATGCTGCAGTCCATGGGGTTGCAAAGAGTCGGACATGACTGGGTGACTGACCTGAACTTTAATTTTAAATTAATTGCATCTAATCTTACACGTTCTTCAAGGCATGTATAATTGTAGTGTTGGAGAAGACTTTTGAGAGTCCCTTGGACTCCAAGGAGATCAAATCCGTCATTCCTAAAGGAGATCAAATCCGTCATTCCTAAAGGAAATCAACCGTGAATATTCACTGGAAGGATTGATGCTGAAGCTGAAGCTCCAATACTTTGGCCACCAGATGCCAAGAGCCAACTCGTTGGAAAAGACCCTTATGCTGGGAGAGACTGAAAGCAAAAGGAGAGGGGGCAGCAAAGGAGGAGTGATTTACTCAGTGGAGGTAAATCTGAGCAAACTTCAGGAGACAGTGATGGACAGGGAAGCCTGGTAAGCTGTAGTCCATGGAGTCACGAAGGGTCGGACATAACTTAGTGACTGAACAAGTATATTCTTGTAGAATATATTCTTCAAAAGTAAAGATGGTATATCTTGACAAGTATATTCTTGAAGGGATTTTCTTGAAAAGTAAATGTGAATCTAAATGTTAAACTGTTTTAGATGCAACAGAAAAATCATGAATCATCTTTTGATGAACCACCCACTACTTTTGAGCAATGTAGAAATTACATCTGTGACTAGTGGAGAACTCTGTATCTTTTCATATTTAGCTTCTTAAAATGAACCACTCCCACCCACACTCACGTGCCCTGAATAGTTAGCCTTGCTGTAAGCTCATAACTTTTAGTGCTATTTCCCCAATTCTTCTGACATTTTATTTATTTGCTATTAAATTTGAACCCAATTCTGTTATTGATTAGTGTAATATTTTTGCATACCAGATAAGGGCTGCTGCTGCTGCTAAGTCGCTTCAGTCGTGTCCACTCTGTGCGACCCCATAGACGGCAGCCCACCAGGCTTCCCTGTCCCTGGGATTCTCCAGGCAAGAACACTGGAGTGGGTTGCCATTTCCTTCTCCAATGCATGAAAGTGAAAAGTGAAAGTGAAGTTGCTCAGTCGTGTCCGACTCTTAGCAACCCCATGGACTGTAGCCTACCAGGCTCCTTCGTCCATGAGATTTTCCAGGCAAGAGTACTGGAGTGGGTTGCCATTGTCTTCTCCAGATAAGGACTAATCAAATAATATTTTATGTTAAAAAAAAGGCTTGGATCTCTTGGATAATCATAGCAATATAACTGAACTTCTCTGATGAAAGTAGTATAAAGGTATTAACTATTATTCAATATCCTTATACTTAATCTTCCTACACACATTTTTGTAATGGTCTTTAACATCTAAGCAAAAGGAATCCAATTTCTCACCCTAGAAACAGGCATGTAATCATGAACTACAATAGGGAAATATGCTCAACCCTTAATGATGAAAAAAAAAAGAATTAATGGCTAAATAAAGCAAACCTTACATGTAGAATTTTGAGGACAGACTTAAAAGAAAGTCACAAATTCATGTGATTGTAGTAAAATATTACCCATCAATAGAAACTGATACATGGGTGCAAATTAGTTCTTGTTTATGAAAAACCTGAACTCTCCTATAACTGCTATTCAGCATTCCTCAGGGAAACAGAATGAGTCTGCCTATACCTCACCTACTGACTGGCTCTTTGAGTATTTTAAAACAGGGTTTACTTTGCCCCATGCCAAGTATTCTATTTTCCACAGGTAAAAATCCATACCTTCTTTAAACAGATCTTCCAATCTTCTCCATAGCTGGCTCTTTTATCCTCTCAAATGTTCCAAGTTTCCTTTATTTCAACTGAAATATAATACAGTGTTCTACTAAGTAATTAACTAATTAACTGGCTATTAGTCAGCAAGCTAATTAATAATTATCAACTAATCATTAATTAATTAATCATTACCTAACTAGTTAATTAATCATAATGCCATAAACACTGAGCAGTTTCTAGCATCTATTCAGGCACTGGGAATAATAAATAAAGTAGAAGGAAAAAACCTGTCCTCATCAGCTTAAATAACATAAGGTATTTTTATTTTATTTTATTTTAAATTAGAAAAGGAGTTGACGATTTCAGCTCCATCTCTTATAATTTCTCTAGGTAATTCCTTAACCATGTCAATAGGCTTATTTGGGCTCCTTTTAATGTATTTCCTCTCCAGTCAACAGTTTTTCCTCCTGTATGTATACACTAAGGACTTCCTTGTAGCTCAAACTGTAAAGAATCTGCCTGTGATGCAGGAGACCAGGGTTCGATCCCTGGGTTAGGAAGATCCCCTGGAGAAGTGAATGGCAATCCACTCCAGTATTCTTGTCTTGAGAATTCCATGGACAGACAAGCCTGGTGGGCACCAGTCCATTCTAAAAGAGATCAGCCCTGGGTGTTCTTTGGAAGGAATGATGCTGAAGCTGAAACTCCAGTACTTTTGCCGTCTCATGAGAAGAGTTAACTCATTGGAAAAGATGCTGATGCTGGGAGGGATTGGGGGCAGGAGGAGAAGGGGACAACAGAGGATGAGATGGCTGGATGGCATCACGGACTCAATGAACGTGAGTCTGAGTGAACTCTGGGAGATGGTGATGGACAGGGAGGCCTGGTGTGCTGCGATTCATGGGGTCACAAAGAGTCAGACATGACTGAGCGACTGAACTGAACTGAAAGGAGAATTTTTTCAAGGTTCCTATTCAGTTTCTGCAGGTTGTTGTTTTTGAGGCAGGGTGTCCAAAGTCCCTAAATGTTCTTCAGCAGGGCTTACATGTCCAGAGGACAGTAGACGCAGAATAAAGTGGTGGTATTCTTTATTGTTCCTTTTTCCTCCTCCTAAGCCAGTTTTCTAATGTCTACTTTTTGAGTTGCCACTCCATCGTTTTCCCTTCTCTCCTCCTGAGGCTCTTTCATCTAGACTCTTTAAGACTATCTCCCCAAATCAGTTTTTCCTTGATGTTTCGAGAAGAAAATTTTTTCAGTTGTTCTAAATATTGGACATTGTAAGATAGGACAACCTAGACAACATATTAAAAAGCATAGGCATCACTTTGCCAACAAAGGTCCATATAGTCGGGGCAATGGTTTTACCAGTAGTCATCTATAGATGTGAGAGCTGGATCATAAATAAGGCTGAGCTCTGAAGGATTGATGCTTTCAAACTGTGGTGCCAGAGAAGACTCTTGAGAGTCCCTTGGGCTGCAAGGAGATCCAACCAGTCAATCCTAAAGGAAATCAGTCCTGAATATTCACTGGAAGTACTGATGTTGAAGCTGAAATTCCAATACTTTGACCACCTGATGCAAAGAGCTGACTCATTGGAAAAGACCCTGATGCTGGGAAAGATTGAGGGCAAGAGGAGAAGGGGACAGTGGAGGATGAGATGGTTGGATGGGATTATTGACTTACTAGTCATGAGTTTAAGCAAACTCTGGGAGACAGTGAAGGACATGGAATCCTGGTGTGCAGTCCATGGGGCCACAAAGAGTCTGATGTGACTGAATGACTGAACAGCAAAAACAAATAAGATAGGATGGTCTTTGGAATGTAAATGAAAGAAGTTCAGTTCAGTTCAGTCGCTCAGTCGTGTCTGACTCTTTGCGACCCCATGAATCTCAGTACGCCAGGCCTCCCTGTCCATCACCAACTCCCGGAGTTCACTCAGACTCACATCCATTGAGTCCGTGATGCCATCCAGCCATCTCATCCTCGGTCATCCCCTTCTCCTCCTGCGCCCAGTCCCTCCCAGCATCAGGGTCTTTTTCAATGAGAAGGAAAAGAGGTAAGAAAACACAAAAATGATGAAACAATTGGCTCTGGATAAGTCAAGTCTCAGAATACATCTCAAAAATGCATCTTAGTTTCTGAGTACACCCTGCTGACCTTGCTTACAGAGTTGTTCATTATTGCACTAACTGTGTGTCCCAGTTTACTTGAAAGATTCCCAGTGTCTTCTTCTGTCTTCCTTCCTTGCACTCCGACTACAGTCCACTTAACCCTGACACATGTCCCACCGGGTCTACTGCACGTAGAGTCATGTTTCTCACCCTGGGAATCATTACAGAGCATTTCTTTCTGGATATAGTTACTGTTGATAATTTGCTCGTGTGTTTTTTTGTTTGTTTGTTTAGTCTTGGTTTGTTTAATATGCTGTCTCTGCGTTCTTCAAACACATCCAATTGTTGGCAGAAAGGTGTTTCCCACATTTCAGAAATTAATCTGACTCATTCTTAATTATTTACCTGCTATATCTACTAATAGCACTAAATAAATCCTCATCTTGTTGCACTAGCTAAAATTAAGGATAAACAGTGACACCACTCAAAGTATTGTTCAACTTTAACTCTCTTTTAGTTAAAAGATTCTTTTGGAAAAAAAAAAAATGGTAAACAGTTCTGAATTTTAAAAGCAAACACAAATCACTTTCTCTGTTGAGTAATTCATGCATAATTACATAATTGATTTATTATATGGCTCTGATCACATAATTATATGTGGCCTTTAAGCAAGCTTTCTATGCTCTGAGAGGTTAACATACATGATTGATTTGCTGGGGATTTTTTTCTCAAGAGGAAGGTTGTCTACTAGATATTTTTTAACACTAAATAATTATGTACTTAAATACACTTTTGATAACATTGATTTTTAATAAATGGCCCCACTTCTCCATGCTTCTCTATACTATACACTTTACAATATACCTTTACAGATTTTCCAATCAAGTGGTAGAACCCATGTTCTCATTTCTTGAATTTGAGTTGGATTTGAAACCTGCTTTATCTAACAGAATAAGGCAGAAATAATTTGCCAGAATTAAGGTTTAGCTTCAAGGGAACTTTCATACCTGTATTTACTTTCCTGAAATTCTGCTCAGCTACCATGAGAACAAGTACAGGCTAGCCTGATGAGCTAAGTCACCACAGTCATCTCTGTGAACAGCCAGCTATATGCCAGGCAGGTGAAGAATATCATCCTAGAAAACCATTATTTCCAAAAATGCAGAAAGAAATTCATCTAATATCAACTGAGCCTGGCTAAGATCAGTAAAACTATGTAGTTGACTCATAAACCACTGAACAACAATAAATGCTTGTTGTGAGAGTTGGACTGTGAAGAAGGCTGAGGGCCGAAGAATTGATGCTTTTGAACTGTGGTGTTGGAGAAGACTCTTGAGAGTCCCTTGGACTGCAAGGAGATCCAACCAGTCCATTCTGAAGGAGATCAACCCTGGGATTTCTTTGGAAGAAATGATGCTAAAGCTGAAACTCCAGTACTTTGGCCACCTCATGCAAAGAGTTGACTCATTGGAAAAGACCCTGATGCTGGGAGGGATTGGGGGCAGGAGGAGAAGGGGACGACCGAGGATGAGATGGCTGGATGGCATCACGGACTTGATGGACATGAGTCTGAGTGAACTCCGGGAGTTGGTGATGGACAGGGAGGCCTGGCGTGCTGCGATTCATGGGGTCGCAAAGAGTCGGACATGACTGAGCAACTGAACTGGACTGAATATTCCATTATGTTTTCATACCACAACTTCTTTATCCATTCATCACCAAATAGCCAAAGCAATCTTGAGAAAGAAGAATGGAGTTGGAGGAATCAACCTTCTTGACTTCAGATTATACTACAAAGCTAGAGTCATCAAGATAGTATGGTACTGGCACAAACACAGAAAGATAGACCAATGGAACAAGATAGAAAGCCCAGAAATAAACCCATGAACTTATGGGTACTTTATTTTTGACAAAGGAGGCAAGAATATACAATGAAGCAAAGGCAACCTCTTCAATAAATGGTGCTGAGAAAACTGGACAGCTACATGTAAAAGAATGAAATTAGAACACTTCCTAACACCATACACAAAGATGAACTCAAAATGGATTAAAGACCTTAATGTAAGAACAGAGACCATAAAACTCTTAAAGGAAAACATAGGCAGAACACTCGATGACATATCAAAGCAAGATCCTCTATGACCCACCTCCAAGAGTAACAGAAATAAAAACCAAAGTAAAAAGTTGGACCTGATTAAACTTAAAAACTTTTGCATAGCAAAGGAAGCTATAAGCTTTGTCAGTTGTTTCATTTGCTATTATTTTCTCCCATTCTGAGGGTTGTCCTCTCCCTTACCTTTTTTTATTTAAGCTAAAAAAATCTCTATTCATCTTTGAAAATACAGCTCAAGCATGACCTGTTCCTGGAAGTCTTTCTTCCTCTTGCTAACATAAGAACTGGCCACTCTCTCCTGAGGTTCCCCATGCAAGCAAGCGTAGATTCTCATCCTGAAGCCTACTCTACTTCTTTGCACTCGTACCACCTGTCTCTCTACTTGACTATAAAGTGTTTGAAGCAATTCTGTGGCATGTGGTAGTGATAAATTAATGCTTGCTGAATGAATGGGCAAAGCTGGGGTTTTTACCACAGACTGAAAACATAGGTGGGGATTCCAGTAGTACCTATTACCCCATCTGGTCAAAGAAGAACTAAATAAATGAGTCTTCCTGTTTTCTTCTAGGCTGAAATTTTGGACAGTTTTTGTATATCTTAGCACTGGAAGGTGCATACCATGTGCTAAGTCACTTCTGTCATATCTGACTCTGTACAACCCTATGGACTATAGCCCCCCAGGCTCCTCTGTCCATGGGATTCTCCAGGCAAGAATATTGGAGTGGGTTGCCATGCCCTCCGCCAGGGGATCTTTCCACCCAGGGATCAAATCCACATCTTACACCTCCTGCATCTGCAGGCAGGTGGGTTCTTTACCACTAGGGCCACCTGGGAAGCCCCGGTGGTACAGTGCTTGGGGAAATTGCAAGATAATGTAGCAAAGAACTGAATAAGGGTAGCCTGGGCAAGGAATCAGTTCAGTTCAGTTGCTCAGTCGTGTCTGACTCTTTGCAGCCCCACGGACTGCAGCACACCAGGCTTCCCTGTCCGTCACCAACTCCTGGATTCTACTCAAACTCATGTCCACTGAGTCGGTGATACCATCCAATCATCTCATCCTCTGTCGTCCCCTTCTCCTCCCACCTTCAATCTTTCCCAGGATCAGGGTCTATTCAAATGAGTCAGCTCTTCCCATCAGGTGGCCAAAGTATTGGAGTTTCGGCTTCAATATCAGTCCTTCCAATGAATATTCAGGACCGATTTCCTTTAGGATGGACTGGTTGGATCTCCTTGCAGTCCAAGGGACTCTCAAGAGTCTTTTCCAACACCACAGTTCAAAAGCATCAGTTCTTGGGTGCTCAGATTTCTTTGTAGTCCAACTCTCACATCCATACATGACTACTGGAAAAACCATAGCCTTGACTAAACGGACCTTTGTTAGCAAAGTAATGTCTCTGATTTGTAATATGCTGTCTAGGTTGGTCATAAATTTCCTTCCAAGGAGCAAGCATTTTTAATTTCATGGCTGCAATCACCATCTGCAGTGATTTTGGAGCCCCAAAAAATAAAGTCTGCCACTGTTTCCCCATCTATTTGCCATGAAGTGATGAGACCAGATGCCATGATCTTAGTTTTCTGAATGTTGAGTTTTAAGCCAGCTTTTTCTGTCTCCTCTTTCACTTTCATCAAGAGGCTCTTTAGTTCTTCACTTTCTGCCATAAGGATGACATCATCTGCACATCTGAGATTATCAATATTTCTCCCAGCAATATTGAATCCAGCCTGTGCTTCATCCAGTCCAGCATTTCTCATGATGTTATAACTGCATATAAGTTGAATAAGCAGGGTGACAATAGATGGCCTTGATGTACTCCTTTTCCTGTTTGGAACCAGTCTGTGGTTCCATGTCCAGTTCTAACTGGTGCTTCCTGACCTGCATACCAAGTGCAGATTTCTCAAGAGGCAGGTCAGGTGGTCTAGTAGTCCCATCTCTTTAAGAATTTTCCAGTTTGTTGTGGTCCACACAGTCAAAGGCTTTGGCATAGCTGATAAAGCAGGAATAGATGTTTTTCTGGAACTCTCTTGCTTTTTCAGTGATCCAGCAGATGTTAGCAATTTGATCTCTGGTTCCTCTGCCTTTTCTAAATCCAGCTTGAACATCTGGAAGTTCATGGTTCACATATTGTTGAAGCCTGGCATGGAGAATTTTGAGAATTACTTTACTAGCATGTGAGATGAGTACAATTGTGCAGTAGTTTGAGCATCCTTTGGCATTGCCTTTCTTAGGGATTGGAATAAAAACTGATCTTTTCCAGTCCTGTGACCACTGCTGAGTTTTCCAAATTCGCTGACATATTGAGTGCAGCACTTTCACAGCATCATCTTTTAGGATTGAAATAGCTCAACTGGAATTCCATCACTTCCACTAGCTTTGTTTGTAGTGATGCTTCCTAAGGCCCACTTGACTTCACATTCCAGCATGTCTGGCTTAGGTGAGTGATTACATCATCCTGATTATCTGGGTCATGAAGATTTTTTTTGCACAGTTCTTCTGTGTATTCTTGCCACCTCTTCTTAATATCTTCTGCTTCTGTTAGGTCCATACCATTTCTGTCCTTTATTGAGCCCATCTTTGCATGAAATATTCCCTTAGTATCTCTAATTTTCTTGAAGTGATCTCTAGTCTTTCCCATTCTATTATTTTCCTCTATTTCTTTGCATTGATCACTGAAGAAGGCATTCTTATCTCTCCTTGTTATTCTTTGAAACTCTGTATTCAGATGGGTATCTCTTTCCTTTTCTCCTATGCTTTTTGCTTCTCTTCTTTTCACAGCTATTTGTAAGGCCCTCCCAGACAGCCATTTTGCTTTTTTGCATTTCTTTTTCTTGTGGATGGTCTTGATCCCTGTCTTCTATACAATGTCATGAACCTCCGTCCATAGTTCATCAGGCACTCTGTCTATCAGATCTTGTCCCTTAAATCAACATCAAAACCAGATTGATTATATTCTTTGTAGCCAAAGATGAAGAAGCTCTATACAGTCAGCAAAAACAAGATCGGGAGCTGACTGTGGCTCAGATCATGAACTCCTTATTACCAAATTCAGACTCAAATTGAAGAAAGTAGGGAAAACCACTAAACTATTCAGGTATGACCTAAAATCAAATCCCTTACAATTATACAATAAAAGTGAGAAATAGATTTAAGAGCAAGGAATAGGAAGCAGAAAAATGTTAGCATTGGTTAGGACTCTTTTAGTTACAACTAAATGAGTTGAGCTAACAGATGGGGAAACAGTATAAACAGTGTCAGACTTTATTTTTTGGGGCTCCAAAATCACTGCAGATGGCGACTGCAGCCATGAAATTAAAAGACGCTTACTCCTTGGAAGAAAAGTTATGACCAACCTAGATAGTATATTCAAAAGCAGAGACATTACTTTGCCAACTAAGGTCCGTCTAGTCAAGGCTATGGTTTTTCCTGTGGTCATGTATGGATGTGAGAGTTGGACTGTGAAGAAGGCTGAGCGCAGAAGAGTTGATGCTTTTGAACTGTGGTGTTGGAAAAGACTCTTGAGAGTCCCTTGGACTGAAAGGAGATCCAACCAGTCCATTCTGAGGGAGATCAACCCTGGGATTTCTTTGGAAGGAATGATGCTAAAACTGAAGCTCCAGTACTTTGGCCACCTTATGCGAAGAGCTGACTCATTGGAAAAGACCCTGATGCTGGGAGGGATTGGGGGCAGGAGGAGAAGGGGACGACCGAGGATGAGATGGCTGGATGGCATCACGGACTCAATGGACGTGAGTCTGAGTGAACTCCAGGAGTTGGTGATGGACAGGGAGGCCTGGCGTACTGCGATTCATGGGGTCGCAAAGAGTCGGACATGACTGAGCTACTGAACTGAACTGAACTGAACAGAAACTAGTTTACAGAAACTCAACTCAAATGAGACAAAGGAATAAAAGTAAATGTTCTGATCAGCATAACTGACAGGTCAGGATTCTGGCTTCAGGCATAGCTGGATCCAGTCTATACTCCATGTTAGCCGGGGTCTATCACTCTGGCCCAGTTTTCCTCTGCGGCCTATGGATTTCTCACAGTGACTCTTCCCATATGAAAGCAAAGGTGATCACCAGAGCTCCCAACTCCGACTCTACATAGCCAGCACCTCAGTGGAAATAGAGTCTCTTTCCCAATACTTCTCCCAAATCTTTCTGCTCAAGATTGACTCTGTTGTGACCCAGTCTGGATCCTAACTATCCCCACACAAAGCCAGGAGGATAGAAGATCAGGCCAGGGTGCTGTGTCCGCCCTGAAACCAGGGAACCTCATGGTCAAATCAATCCCATCAACATCCATGGGCTGAGTGGGCTCTCAAAGGAAAATAGAAGTGGTGTTTTAAAACAGAGAAATGGGGATGTTGGGCTGGGAAAACAGCACATTTCCTGCAGTGGACATCGAGGACTTTGCTATCTCCAAAGCTATACTCTTCATTTTGAAAGAGACTTTAAGCTCTTCTGAGGCTCAAGAGCAACAGCCAAGCTGGAGACATTCTGGGGGTGCTTCCCTGATGGGCTGCCCAAGGGGACTGGTACAAAACAGAGAAACTTTTTACATCATTTCTAAGTTTCAGTTGAGACTAGGGGAGAGAAGGGGAAAAGCCATCAGTGTGGGGTCTTGAGTAATAAAACAGAGTAAGAAGGAAGAGGAAAATGCTTGAGATGTAAATGTAATGAACAACAGGAAATAATTGAAAAGGAAGTGGCTTCCTCTCGTGTGTCAGGCCAGCCTTGGGAAGAACAAGAGAAGCACCTTTTCTGGAGCCTCAGCTGCTCTGCTGCCTTTCCAGCCGCCTCCTTGGAAAGAATGAGGCTTTAACAACCAGCGTGGTATCGGCGCTGGCTTCCACCCAAGCCTGAACAGTGCCCCCATTGAGGGACCCCGGGGCCAGCCCTGGATGCCTCTCCTTTCTCCTGCACCCCCTCAATGGGCCATTTGTGGGGCTAACAAGGACCGGGAGACACACTGCCCATCTTCTGCGAGCCCCCAGCAGCTGCAAGATTCCTCTTCAGGACCCCTGCACATCTCTGCTGAGACCAGCAGGATGGATGCTGGGTTCAGAAAGAGGTCCTTAGGAGCCTCCTAGATGGAAGAGAAAAATACTCCTCAGTTCTCCTCTCCCTTCCCGGCCTCTCTCCCATTTCCTGGGATGGTGTCGCTTCACCCTGCAAATATTTGGTATCCTGCCTTCTTGCAGGGTAGACACCCTCCCTATTCCACTCTTCTTGCTGGTTGGGAAAGAGAAGAGAGACAAGGAATGAGCTAAGAGTTTATGATTGCAGCTATGTTTAAATAATCCATCTTTACAGCCCTCTTCGAAGGTGAGATAAAATGACCTAGAGTGAAAAGGTGGCTAAAAATTTCTATCAAACACCAAGATCACAGCTACTGTTTGTACTGATCTTATTGATCACATAACAAGGCAAAGGAATGGTAGAGAGCAATCTATTTCTCCAGCACCCATTAGGTAATGACGGCTATTGTTCTGAGGAAACAGGCCAGCATACTGTCCGGAGTAGGCAGATGAGGATGCATCGTCTGCAGTTTCCTACCTCTATGAAATACAAGGATGTGATTTTATATTTTCATTTAGGAGGTGCAAGTTGACCTCTGCCTAGATGTCTCCCTCCAAGAGCTTCTTCTTGCATGTAAAAATCTCGCATTCTTGTAACGCTGCCTTTGTTTGTAGGCTAAAGAAAGTGTCCATTTGTCCTAAGTTGCTTCCTGTCATGTCCGACTCTTCGTGACCCTCAGGACCATAGCCCACCAGTCTCCTCTGTCCATGGGATTCTCCAGGCAAGAACACTAGAGTGGGTTGCCATTTTCTTCTCCAGGAGATCTTCCCAATCCAGGGATCAGACCCACACCTCTTACATCTCCTACACTGGCAGGCAGGTTCTTTACCACTAGCACCATCTGGGAAGCCAAAAAGCAAGTGTGGTCAGCATGAAAAGAAATGCTCCACACTATTTGGTGGAAATTTATTGAAGTATCAGTTTCTCAAAACTTCAAGTATTATGAGTCATCAGTATTGTGGTGGGATGTGGGTGATCTTGTCATTCCCAAAGTAACAGCTGGGGTAAAGGGGAGACGGGACTGCTCCAGAGACAAACTTTGCCTACTTAGTAATGGACGACTCTGAAAGGCAACCTAGCGCATCGTCACATTTCAGTCTCCCCACAACCTCCTTGCCAGAAGGTTGATCTCTGGCCTCATTCTGCAGGACCAGGGGGCTTCCCTCCTTCCATGCCAGAGCGTTTCACTTTTGAACAAATCTTATTCATCAGAGAATTTTCCTTTATTTTAACCCCCAAAGGATTTCCCTTGGAATCTTCAGACATCAATCCCAGTCTAGCCCAGTGCCAGACTGTCAAATTCCAGAAAACCCTTACCCTTTCTGATAAATATTTCCAGACAACAATCAATCAGGACTCCTCCCAAGCTTTTCCTCTTTGGGCTAAATCATGGCTCCTGAAATTCCTGCAACAGTTTCCCACAGGATAGAGTCACTTGCTTTTTGTCTTGGACCCTTTTAAAGACATGGAATTCAGGAGAAGTTTGGCCAGGGTTAAAATAAAGGCCCACCCTTGATAGGAGAATTCTAACTCCATGAATGCACTCTAAGAGTTGATGCTTGTCATGTGACACTGCAAGTTCCCACTGAACTTCCTGGGGATAAAACTCATGAGACTTTTCCCATGGACATCTGTTAAGCCAGTCATCTCCAGTCAACTGAATGATTTTAACCTAAGATCTGGGGTTCCCTGATGACTCAGATGGTAAAGAATCCACCTGCAATGCAGGAGACCCTGGTTGGATCCCTGGGTTGTGAAGATACCCTGAAGGAGGCCATGGCAATCTGCTCCAGTATTTTTGCCTGGAGAATCCCCACGGACAGAAAAGCCTGGCAGGCTGCAGTCCATGGGGTGGCAAAGATTTGGACACAGTTGAGCAACTAAGCACAAACAAGAGCACAACCTGTGATCTAACGTTCATCTCCTATAAAATTTTATCCTTTTTGTCTCAGTCCGTCAATCTAACATGTGGACTTCTTTTAGGAATATTGACTCAGATTGTAGAATTTATGTAAGAGTAGTAGAATTTATCCTCAAATTTATGTAATCTACATACATCCAAATGGGTGTCCCCTATTTGCAATCAAATTATTAAGAACAGAGAAGGCAACACTGACAAGCTCAAATGAGTAGTCCTGAACTCAATGTTAGAAACCTTCCAGTGCTGTGTTAATACAAGAAAAATAGATTTCAGGATGCTGAGAACTCACTCCTGCTTTCCAGCCCAGAGACATCTCACATAAAATAATACTCTACTGTTAGACAGAAGGAAGTATTTTTATGTTTTTCTTTAGTTGATTTGGATAGAGGTGGTTGGTACTGGTTTCATACTATGCAAACATAAGATTCTAGGGATGTAGCAGAAGCAATGGCCTTTTAACCTAGCTTAGGCATTAAGTAATGGGTCTCTGAGCTTTAAAGATTATGTTTTATTAAAACAGCCTTCTTGCCAAAATCCGATATGCTTCTTTCTAAGACAGATTCCCAAACCAAAGCTTATCCAATCAATATGACAATAAAAGGCTCATCGAAACATTATGTCTCTATTTTCCCAGAATCATCCAAATCTTTCCCTAAGAGGTGCTATGTTTTCATTTCCCAAGGAAAAAAGAGAACCACTCTATAAATTATTTTCAGAAACTATTATGAATTCCACATCCAAGTTCTTGCAATCATATTTGAATGTTCAGTTAAGGCAGTTCTCAGGGTGGAAGCCTCCCAGGCTGAATGCAGAAACCCCTTCTGGCAAAGTCGTGTGAAAAATGTCTCAATCAGATGCTTTTTCTAAGCCATTCCCAAGCTTCACGTCAAACAGAGGCTGAGTGTGAGCTGAAAGATGGCTGGATAATAGCGTGAGAATAAATAAGTCATTTATTTCAGGTTTCTAATGAAAAAAAATTTTCACTGAAAAAGAAATGCACAGATAATTTCAGGTTTTGATCGAGTCTAATCATGGGGTGAACACCCAAAGGGAAACAAACCCAAGTAATTTTGTTATTTTGGGAGGTCAAGTCCATTGGACTATTAATCCCTTTCCTATAAGTATCTATTACAAATCATAAGTTGGATCATAGCTTACCTTGCCACATTTCAGTTTTATAAAGGGAAGTTTACTTCTCTCTACACAGAGCTTACCTTTTTCCCTTTCCAAACCCTGTTCAATTTATCAATTGATACCGATACTGGTACTCTTCTCAATCATTTTGTAGCAACTCTTCTGGTAAAATATTACTTCCCTCATCTAGTTCTAATAACCAATGTCTTCCCATACGGTGTCACCAAATCCATTCCTCATACTATCTCCTCATCCATCCCCTCCTTTTTTCCCTATTACTTCCTTTTGGGTTTCCCTGATGCAGAATCTGCCTGCAAAGACACAGGAGACACAGATTTGATCCCTGGGTCAGGAAGATCCCCAGAGGAGGGCATGGCAACCCACTCCAGTATTCTTGCCTATAGAATCCCATGGACAGGGGATTCTGGCAAGCTACAGTCCAAAGGGTCACAAAGAGCCAGACATGACTAAACAACTCAGTACTTCCTGTTGGAATGACATATATAGTTCTAATAACCAATGTCTTCCCATACAGTGTCACCAAATCCATTCCTCATACTATCTCCTCATCCATCCCCTCCTTTGTTTCCCTATTACTTCCTTTTGGGTTTCCCTGATGCAGAATCTGCCTGCAAAGACACAGGAGACACAGATTTGATCCCTGGGTCAGGAAGATCCCCAGAGGAGGGCATGGCAACCCACTCCAGTATTCTTGCCTATAGAATCCCATGGACAGGGGATTCTGGCAGGCTACAGTCCAAAGGGTCACAAAGAGCCAGACATGACTAAACAACTCAGTACTTCCTGTTGGAATGACATATAATGAGTCCATCAGGCTTTGGGGTTCCTCTTTCTTTTGATATCCAGATATAATTCTTAGAACTGCAGAAGGGCCAGCCTGATATTTCAGAAAATCAGCTACAGGATGCTTCCCCTGGAAAAGAGCCAGTCACCTCTCTCCTCAAATCCCTGGTCCAGGATCCTTCCAACCAGTCCTGACCCTCTTGTCCACTCTTTACAATCCTTTATCCTTTGTACACTCACTGTTCTTGCCTCTTCTATCAGTCACTGTCAACAGAAGTCCATGTTGCATGGACTATTGCTGAAGGTGTGGAAAATTTGGAAAGGAATTATTCAGTACATCATAAAATCTAACTCAGCCGTCACTGCTGCTAATGTCCCTTCGTAAGGAATCCTTACCTGGCCAAGTTCCTGGGCATACCCTCAGAATGGAGTCCCAGCTACCACTTCCCCTCTTCCTCACCCACCAAAAGAAAACTCAATCTTCCTCAATATTATGAAAAAGAAAACAACCCACCAAAACTCTACAGTAATTCAGCCATCTTGAAGTACAGGTATGTCTATAGTCAGGTTTTCTAGAATCAATTTTTTTTAATTTAGTAAAAACTTTTAATGACATAAAAATGCAAAAAGAAATAAAGATATAAAAATGAAAAATTACTGGAGAATTATTTATTAAAAGTCAGAGTATGTCAATATGATGTAATAGCATTCAGTTCCTTCAGGTTATTGTGCTACCTCTAAAAGGAGCAGCCTCTGAGCAGATATTTGCAGCACCTTTCAGTTGTGGGAAAATTGCTTATTATGTAATGTTGGAGAAAATTAGGATCCAAATGGTATACAGAGTGTGATTTCAACTCTGTAAAAAATCTGGAAGAAAGCGTGCCAGATTATCAATAGAAATTACAGGAATATGGTGATTGCTATTCTATTGCTTCAGTTTTCTGTGCTTTTTAAGCCCTCTGGATAATCACTGTCCTTTAAGACCATGAAGACCATCGAGACTTGCATACACCAACACCTGCCTGAGAGATATAAGACTGTTTTCAGGCTGAGGTTTAACCTAATCCAGAGGAAATGTCTCATTCCATAAGATTTGGCTCAGACATCACCTGTGAAGCCCTCTATGCCCACCCATCTTCCTCCCACTGGGCAAATGGTTGCTTCTTCCACCTCCAAACTATAACGCTCTGTACAACCCTTTTTAATACTTCTCACATCTGTATCAGTCAGGGTCTGTATCAGCTTATTACAAAGAAGCAGTATAGAAGGAAATCACAAAAGATGTTGCACCCCCAGGGAATAGGAGGGGCTGGTACCAACTCTAGCCTTAAAGGGTAAGAGGAAGGAGTGGTTCTCAGAGCCTGGCAAAGGAATGAGAGGGATGTTTGGCAGGAATTGGAACCAGCCTATAGCAAACCCTCAGGAAAGGAGCAAATTCACTCTCCTGGCTTCTTCCAAAAGTCTTCTGGTGTTTGTCAAGGGCTAAATCCAGCTAGAAACCAAGGAGCAAGAAAGCCCTGTAACGTGATCTATGGATCACGGCAGCCTCCCAGGAAGACAGCCGAGAGAAGGATGGTGAGTGGACCTGGAGGGGTAAACCAAAGATCTGGTACAGTCACACAATTTTTGATTTACAGGTACAGCCCCAGTGTCTGTTACCTGAGGTCTCTCTTTCCCTTAATATTGCAAAGCATGCAATATTTCAGTGCATGGGCTGAATCTGCGAAGTCCAGACTCCTTCCATTTTCTCTCCAGTGGATTTCAGGGGATGAAGCTTCTCCTGAGCGGGGCCTTACTTCATCCTGCCTGGTTCCTCCATCTGCCCTCCTCTCACTAGACCACTTCCTCCCGTGCTGGACACCACCCTTCTTCCTTCCTCTTTCTCAAAGCAGTATGAATCCATGGATTATTGTACGTATCAGACATCTAACTGAGGGTAGGGGACAGAGTGGGTAGTTGCAGCACAGTGTAAGGAACAACGTCAAACCCTTTTCGAATCATTCTTTCATAAATGTTTGTCAACCATTCTCTACTATGAAGAATTTCTCATTTATGCTCACCACCATCTTCCAGGGACCCCATGCCCTCAAGGGCCTTCTCCTTCTAATGAAAAACCTCCAAAACCCTAAACTCTGTAACACTCTTGTCTAAATCTTGAGATATTTTACTGCAATGGTTTTAAAAAGTCAAATTGGATTACTTTCTAAATAAAAAGTTTTATTGGAACCAGGACCAGAATTAGGGTGAGGAAAGTGAGATAAGATTATATACTTGCAGGATCAGATTCTCTCTTCCTTTAAAATTTGCACCCTTTTTTCATCATGGACTTTTTTAGTTTTTATTTTTTAAGTGTTACATTCTAATAGTATTTATCTTGATCACTAAGTTTTTTGGCATCCCCTTCTTTCTGCATCTAAGGCAAATGCTTCACATCACTTTAGTCCTGACCTTGCCAGTTCAGGAGGAGAGGGAAGGGCTCATCTTTTCACATTAAACATGCCCATTAAAGTGCTTTTCCAAACCAAAAGGTAACTCTTTTCCAAACAGAATTTTGAAAACTGCCAGTCAGTGTATGTGTGTGTATGTGTGTGTGTGTGTGTGTGTGTGTGTGTGTGTGTTTTGGCCAAGCCACGCAGCATGTGAGATCTTAGTTCCCCACCAAGGACCAAACTTGTGAAACAGGGTTGTGTTAAAAGCTCAGTGTCTTAACCACTAGACCACCAGGGAAGTCCCCAGACTCCTGCCAATTTTGAGAATAATTTCTTCCTGCTATCCCTCCCCATTAGACCATGAGATCCTCCAAGACAGAAAATGATAGAAAATTCTGCTTTCCTGTTTCTGTATCCCAAGTGCCTATATTAATAGATGAATTATAAATATTTACTAAATATAGAATCTAGGGCAAAAATTTGTAAGTAAGGTCAGTTTGTTACTTGTTGAACCTATTCAGAGCTTTTCTTTCCATGCTGAAAGGAAAAATCTTAGAAAACTAGCTGGCAAAGTTTTAAAGAGCCTTCAATCTAATCTTTTCATTTCACGCATTAGGAGACAGAGGCTTATTTCCATGGTTATATTTGCAAGCAATTTGCTCATGATTTACCAAGAGTCACTAGCATTTCCTACTGTCAGAGTGCCATCCTACCTGAATAATATTGACAGCCTCCCAGAGGAAAGATAGGAGTAAAGATTTCCAGGGCTTCAGGAAGCACCCCACCACCACCACCACCATTATAACACTATTATCTCTCCTAATAGAAACCTAAGTAAGGGCACAGAAAGTGAAGCCATCATGTGAGCACGCACACGAGATGGGCGGTGGGAAAATTCCTGCCACAACCTAATGACCTGAGTCAGAACCAGAGTTTGAGACACAGAAATACAAACATTAAACGAAACTTTTCTATCCAAGCCAGAATATGTGTTTGCCTGAGGTAAAGGCATGCAAGTAAGAGCTCTGGAGAGAAGGACACCGGCGCTAAGGAAAGTTTGCTTCTTTACAATGAACTCATTGTGTCAAACTGCTGAGGCACCCAGCAAGCTGACAAGGGTCCCTTCACCCCTGTGCTCAGGACAGGCTGGCCAAAGGACATCTAGGGTGACAAGCCGCAAACAGTTAGCACTAATCTCTCATCCCGGAATAGCCCAAAGAACCCGTCCAACCTGACTGGCTGCCCTTCAGAAACGCCTTTGGAATTCTTTGTTCAGTCCTGCTTGGTTTACATGGGACTGTCTCTCCTGGGACTTCTCTGGTGACCTGATCTCCGGCCACGACAACATCCCCCAAGAGATCCACCAGCCCCCAGAGTTGCCCAGCAGGGGACACTAATAAGATCCAGGGAGAAGCAGCGCATTCGAAACAGACGAGAAATGCATTCACACACAAGTCAGAGTTGCCACAAAGTCTCTTCTTCCTCACCGCATTCCCCAGGCAGAAAAGAGGTCAAACTGACCTTGAAGGAGAAAGGGCCTTTTTTGGTCAGTACCATGGCAACACCAGCCTCGTCTCCCTAGGGCACCTGCCCCTGGGGCTTGCACCTGCCAGCTGGTAGCCAGAGTGGCCCGGCAGCCTTAGTTCTCTGACATGGGGCTCATTTCACCAACAAAGGTGGCGGCAGTGCCAGTTGGCTTCATGCTATGGATACCTGCCCACTAAGCATTGGCCTGGACATCGGGGACTTTCACAAAGGCCAGCCAACAGCTGGCAGGCAGGCACCACCAGGTCACTGTCATTCTGGGCTGAGTTGGAGACAAAGGCTCTGTCTGTAACATGGTATCACCCCACCCCCACGCCCCTGCCCCCGGTGTTTTATTTTCAGCTCCACGTCCCTTCCTATGGGAGGACAATGTGGCTGAAGACGCCTTTCTTGGCTTTTTGTTCCTTTAGCGTTAACCTGCCTGTGTGTGCTGCTGAGGAAAAGCTCCCCTGTCCCATGTCTCATTTTACTGCAAATCAGAAAGTCACCCTCAGCCAGTGGTGCAGATTTGGAGCTGGTAACCCGAAGCCGCATCAGACTTCCCCACCCTGGCTCTGCACCAAGGCCTCGGAGGATTTCTTGTCACATGAGGTTAGTGGAGTTTCACATCCTCTAAAGCAAATCTCTGTTGAAACTCTCGAGTCTCACATGGCTTCAGCTCAAAACAGCCACCCCACTCAGCAGCTCCCGAACTGTTTCAAGCATCGAATCAAGAGACTTGGGTTCTTGTTCAGCTTAGTCTACATAACCCTGAGGAATCACTGGTCCTCTATCACTTCATATGGAAAATTAAGGGCCAATACAGCTGTCATTAGGGTCCCTTTTAACTCTTCCCTAAAAAAAAAAACCTTCATTTCCCCTTTTTCCCTACTACTTTCTAAATACATTGCTAACCTGATTCTCTGAAAATGAATAGAGATTATTTTAGTTTAAAAAATAAATGGATATACATAACAATATGGATGAATTTCAAATTTTGAATGAAAGAAGTCTCACGAAAAGTTCTAGAATAAACAAACCTAATTTACGTAAAAAGAAATATAGGAAAGTGGTAACCTCTGGGAGTGAGGTGGGAGCAGGGACTCCCTGGAGAGAGGCATGAGGAACTTTCTGAGGTGAAGATTTTATTTTAAATCTGGATAAGGGTTTGGGTCACACAGGTGAAAGCCTTTGTTAAAACTCATAGAATGTTCTTCTTGAGACAGATTGATAGAGGGATGAAGCGATAGGTAATAAAATAATTCTAACAAAATGTTCATTGTAGAATTTAAGTGGGTATATAGGTGTTCAAGGTGTAATTCATTCACTTTTCTGTATATTTCAAAATCTTCACAATAAAATATTGGGGGTAGGGGAATATGCTATAACAAATTACAAAATTCCCTTCCCACCCACTCTCTCCCTCTTTCTTGACTGTCATCTTTTTTCCCACAAAATGAGCCAGTGGAAATGGCAGTATTTATTGACCTGAGTGGACAAGTCAACAGAGCTCTGTGATGAGTAATTCCTTTATCACTGCCCATGGCCTTCAAGGAAGGAGGACACAAGTCCTGCACATCCAGAGCCCTTCCTTCCACCTCGCCTTCCACATCACAGTGATCAGAAATGGGTTTCCTGTGAGGCTGGCTACCTGCCCATATTAGGGGTTTGTCTCTCTTTACCCCACATGAATCTCTGTTCTGATTTTCAACATCCTAACAGCCTTAGAATGAATACATGCCGATTAAGACATTTAATTCCAAATGAAATGGGAACATACATTTTTAGAATCACTCTGGAGGTATGTCAATTACCAAGAGACAAATTACAAACATGTCTTTTACTAGACTCACTATGCTGCTACCCTACCATAAATAGAAATATCATAAATATGTTCTGAAACACTGACTTTCTTGATCACTTCCCTTTAAGACTCTCAGAACACATTCTTCTTTGTTCCTTTTCAACTTGATTTCTTCTCCCTGAAAATCTTTAAGCCAGACCCACACAAAAGAGCTTATGTTACTAATGTATTTGCAGACACCATCAGTTCAGTTCAGTCACTCAGTCGGTCCGACTCTTTGCGACCCCATGAATCGCAGCACGGCCAGGCCTCCCTGTCCATCACCATCTCCTGGAGTTCACTCAGACTCACATCCATCGAGTCCGTGATGCCATCCAGCCATCTTATCCTCTGCTGTCCCCTCTTGCCCCCGATCCCTCCCAGCATCAGAGTCTTTGCCAATGAGTCAACTCTTCGCAGGAGGTGGCCAAAGTACTGGAGTTTCAGCTGTAGCATCATTCCCTCCAAAGAAATCCCAGGGCTGATCTCCTTTAGAATGGACTGGTTGGATCTCCTTTCAGTCCAAGGGACTCTCAATAGTCTTCTCCAACACCACAGTTCAAAAGCATCAATTCTTTGGCACTCAGCTTTCTTCACAGTCCAACTCTCACATCCATACCTGACCACAGGAAAAACCATGGCCTTGATTAGAAGGACCTTTGTTGGCAAAGTCTCCTCTTTTCAATATGCTATCTAGGTGGGTCATAACTTTTCTTTCAACGAGTAAGCGTCTTTTAATTTCATGGCTGCAGTCACCATCTGCAGTGATTTTGGAGCCCCAAAAAACAAAGTCTGACACTGTTTCCACTGTTTCCCCATCTATTTCCCATGAAGTAACGGGACCAGATGCCATGATCTTTGTTTTCTGAATGTTGAGCTTTAAGCCAACTTTTTCACTCTCCTCTTTCAATTTCATCGAGAGGCTTTTCAGTTCCTCTTTACTTTCTGCCATAAGGGTGGTATCATCTGCATATCTGAGGTTATTGATATTTCTCCCAGCAATCTTGATTCCAACTTGTGCTTCTTCCAGCCCAGCATTTCTCATGACACCATAGGAGACCTAATTCACAGCTAATTTCTTTGGAGGGAAAGAAACGAAAGGAAATTAAAAAATGCTAAGAAGGCAGAGTAAATCTATTTCCTCAGGGTAGAATTCATGATTTTTGTCTATTATTCTCATTGGCAAGTTAATAAAATCTGACAGAAATACACAGTTATTGAGTACCAGATATGGTCAAGGCCTTGAGTTACCAAGGGATTAGTTTCTTTACTCCAAACCAGTTTATAGTCTAATCCAGTGGAGGATTTCAAATACAAGCTTATACAAGGTTGAACAGTAAAATATTCAGATACTTATTCCATGCAGCAGTGGAAAAGGTGTCCAAACTGCATGAACAATGAACCAAGGACTGGATGGTGGGAACTCTGGGAATTTAAGAAAGGACCTAACACCTCTGACAGGAGTGGGGCTCAGAGGTCTTACTTACAAGAATGGGATTTCAGCTATGTCTGGAAGAATCAGTAGGATTTGGGGAATGCCAGAAGAGGAAAGACCACCTTGGGAAGGTAGATTGGTAATTAAAGGGGCACTTCTGTTCTCAATACTTGAACACCAAAGCATCATTGCATTTATTTACTTGAAATAAACAAGTAAAGCCATAATATGTCAGATATTGAGAAGTGCCATGGGCAGGAGGTGTCGACTGAAGGGGTAAGGAGGGTGGCTGCTATGTTTTATATTTAAGATGGTTTTGCTGATAACCTGGGATGAAAGAAATGAGAAGGCAAATTTTGTGTATATCTGGAGGAAGCACTTTTCAAGCAGAGAGTCAATAGTGCAAAGACCTAAAGCAGGAAGGGAATCTACTTGAAACAGCAAGAAAACCAGTGTGGTTACACAGAATGGGTGCGGGTACAGTGGAAGGGGATGGTGTCTGAAAGGTGGTTGATGCCAGTCATGTGAGGGCTTTTAGAGCAATGGAGGGGCTCTGCTTTGTATGCAAGGTGAGATGGCAAGATGTGGAAGGTATGGAACAGAGGAGTGACTGGGTCTGATTTCTATTTAAAAGAATCACACGACCTACATGCTAGAAGAATTGTAGTCTCTTATTGGCTATGACAATAATCCAGGTGAGAGATGATCATGGCTTGAACTATGATGGTAGTGGAAGAGATGGTAAGAAGGAGGAAGATTCTTGGAAGTTCAAGCCATGGGACTTCTTGGTGAATTGGACATGGGGTATGAGGAAAAGAGAAGAATCCATGACTTCAACTTTTCCTTTTGGCAGCTCTTGGGAAGAATTGCTTTTTGCTAAAATGAGAAAGACTATGGGAGTAGTAGATATGGTTTGCAGGGGAGGTGATCATGAATCATGAGTTTAACACCAACTTGTTAGAGTGGAGATGCTTTCTAGCTACTCAATTAATAGATACGTCATATTACAGACATCCTATTAGAGATGTATCTCAAGTATGCAGTTGAATATACCAACAGAATTCAGAGCTAAAATCCAGCCTGGAGACCTAAATGTTGATATTGTTAGCATCTGGATGATATTGAAAACCATGAGATCAAATGAGATCATAGTGAAGGTGGATAAAAAAGTAAAAGAAGAGCCTTGATACACTTCAGCGTTTGGAGGTCTGTGAGATGAGGAGCAACCAGCAAAGAAAGGGGAGGAACAGACCAACAGAGATACAAAGATCAAAGGCCAGTACCCCAAGTTAGGTGATCTATCAGTGTATCCAAAGCTGCTGGGTCTGGATGCAAAATGAATTATCATGGACGAAGCAAAACGTAGCTGCCTGTGTCTCCTGCTGTGACATCTACACGCACGCATGCTCAGTCGTTCAGTTTGCAGCCCGTGGACTGTAGCCCTCGCTCCTCTGTCCTTGGGATTCTCTAGGCAAAAATACTGGAGTGGGTTGCCATTTCCTCCTCCAGAGGATCTTCCCAATCCAGGGATCAAACCCACATCTTCTGCATCCCTATTACATCCACAGCCTCCTCTTAATAGTAATAACAGAAGAATAGTAATAATTAAGAACTACTGCCTATTGAGCATCAATCAAATTCCAAGGACTGTGCTTTGGCAAATCTTGCATGCCAATTCTGATAGATAGTAGCTACCTAGATCATTGTGTTGAGGAGTCTGAGACTGCTTCTTAGTTTAAAGAAAAGGATTGAGTTGCAGGACTTCTCTGGTGGTCCAGAGATTAAGAATCCACCTTGACATGCAGGGGACAGGGGTTTGATCCCTGGTCAGGGAGATAAGATCCCATATGCCACAGAGCACTAAGCCTGTGCACCACAACTCCTGAACCCGTGCATGCTGGAGCCTGTGTGCTGCAACTAGAGAACCTGTGTGCTGCAATGAAAGATCCCACGTGACATTAAAAACAAAAAAGATTTAGTTGTGATTCCTGCCATGGACATTGAGGAACTGGCCTCTTATTTGCCATGATCCCTGTAATAGGACTTTACATACATTTTCTATAGGGCTCACAACCCTTCAGTGGTGGTGTAATGAACACCATGTTACAAATGCAGGAACTTAGTTCAGGAAAGTTTATTGCTTGCCCTGAGCTGGCACAGCTAGATAAGGCAAAGGGGAGACCTGGCCCAGGTCACCTGGCCTTGTCCCATGCTGCACAGTTTCCCTCCCCATCAGAAAAGTGCACAGAATTTCAGATTCCCCCAGGTACACCCCTTCTAATTGACGCCTATGCCACAGAAAGCATATAATGAAAGGCATAAACTTCAAAAGTAATGGTTTCTTCATGCTTATATAGAATATGGTCCAGCTGGATCCATGAACTGATTTAGAGAGAGATCTTTGCAAATTTAAGTACAAGAGAAAAAGCAACAAAACATGACACAGGAATAGTCAAAGTGATTTTAGTAGAAGTTTTTTTCAACCTAGGGCAGTTGAAGATGACACAAGTAAGAGCAATCATTAAAAATATGACTATTATTTTGTCTTCATCATTCCCATAGCAACCTAGTAGTATTGCCTGCCAAAAAATAACTCAGTAGGCACCAAGAATTCTCAGCTTCTCTTTTAGCACCAAGCCCTTCCCACAGTCATTTATATTAACATTTGCAAAAGATTTATTTCCCTTTGATTCAAATAATTCCACATTCCCAAGAATATCTGGACTGGAGCATGGCCAGTTGCCTGCAGGGCCTGCAGCCGTCTCCCTGGTCCTGGGTAGCTCCCCGGGTGTGCATGAATGGCTCATTGTCAAAGACAAACCCACTGCAGAAAACACAAAACACAGAAGAGGAATCAGTCTCCTGTTCTGAGGACTAGTCTGATTTTGAGCAATGAAACTGAGTGGGCGTGGCAAGCACCTAAGGCTGTTGGGAGTCAGTGATAGATGCCTCTCAGCAGGCCTAGGGCTCCTCTGAGATGCTGCCCCAGGTCACCATCAACAACTCATCCAGGAGAGTCTGAAGCCAGATCCTTCCATGTAGCCAGCAGAAGGCTAGAGCGGACATAAAACTGAAAGTCATCTTCATCACCCCTCGGAATCTGTTAAGCACCAACTATAAGCAGGAGGAAACACTATTCAGAGAAAGTGGAATGGAGGTCATCTTCCAACGGTGTATATGGCTTGACCCACTGACCAAAAATCCAAGCAAAGTGTGACCTTTATACTCTTATATGATGGAGACTAGGAACTCATATTTTGCTCTGATTTTTGCTATTAGCTTTCTGCGTATATTGTTTTCTCTCTCCCAGCTAACAGCACACTTTGGGGAAAGATCCAACTGCCCACTTCAAAGTCTCTTAAAATTGAAGATTAAAAAGTGCTATAATTTTAGCATTTCTTGGAATTGATCAACCTTTCACTAAATTCAATTGCAGACTGGATTAACTGCTTTTCTGATGTAAACTTTCTACATTTAGACCATGTTTATTATTTCAGAGATATATTGAAAAATGCCACAATTAATGCTTGATGAGTATAATTTAGTAACCACATGCCTATAGTTCAGATATGGCTATTTTCAAAAAGTTACATTTTCTGATACTTATTTAGACTTTTTACTGTCTTTATTTGAGCCATTTCTTTTTTAAATTCACTTATTTTTACAATATTGTATTAGTTTCTGCCATACATCAACATGAATCCAGCCATAGGTATACATATGTTCCTTCCCTCCTCCTGATTCTCTATCCCACATAACCCCGCCTCCTGCCATCCCACACTCTTAGCTTGTCACAGAGCACCAGGCTAAGCTTCCTGTGTTATATAGCAGCTTCCCATTAGCTATCTATTTTAAACATGGTAATGTATATATTTCAATCCTACTTTCTTAATTCGTCCCATCTCTCCTGCCCCTGGTGTGTCCATAAGTCTGTTCTCTATGTCTGAGTCTCTATTCTTGCCTTGCAAATAGGTTCATCAATTCTACATATATGCATTAATATACTATATTTGTTTTTCTCTTTCTGACTTACCTCACTCTATAATAGGCTCTAGGTTCATCCACCTCATTAGAACTTAAGACCACCATATTTCAAGATAAAATTTTCATATCACATTACTTCTCCCAGCTCTCAAAAACCCACCAAAACGTATCAGGGAAAAGCAATGAAGTGATCCAGAAACAACAGACTAATTCAGCTATGGTCATAATTCATTTATCTGCAAAAACAATAGCTATATCTGCTCAAGTGAGCAATATATCTAACTTTATGCCTTGGAGAAAAATAAACCTAACTTGTTAAAACATGCCTCTCTCTTTCAACTGCCCTACTTAACATTCTGCAAATAAGGCAAAAAAAAAAAAAAAAAAGCCAAGCTATATGGAGTCTAAACTTGTACCCTGTGGACATATCTCCATCTTCATTGAGGCCATTAATATATTAAAAACACTGATGAAGGGCTAGTTGTTGGGTAAAGTCATTTTTCCCTTGACATTTATTATCAGTTCAGTAGAAAAGTTTTTCTGTTTTAATACCCACATTCTGGCATATAATTACTGTAATAAAGTCTATTTCACTCTGGGTGACTGCTGCCAGTATTATGAAATCATGGCAATGGTTGTAAAAATAAGGGAGGTCACAACCTTTCCACACACACACACACCCACTCTGCAGCTGATATTAAATAGCTTTGGTGGGAAAATGCAGACCTTTAAACTTTTTCTACCAAACTCAATGCATTCTGTATTTGACTTCTTCTTTAAAATGGTTTGTGTTATAAGAATTCAAAAACTGCATATGGCCATGGAGGGGAGAAAAAGAAGAAACTTATACTTAATTAGTTACTAAGTCCAACTTGGATATAGAACAATAACAACCATTTCCTTGTGCTAACTATTTTTAATGATATGCATTACATGCATCACCTGTCTATTGCCCAGACTGTTCCAGCCTCAATCCAGGTTTACTAGTACGTTGTTGGCAAAGGACAGCATTGAGAAAAGTATCCATTTCGATGTTTTGCATTTTGATAGGGATAATAATGCTTAACAGCATAAATTCCCTCTAAATCCTTAAACCACCACCATGGCTTCCTGACAACATGACAGTCAACCTCGAAGTACATCAGACACTGTACAAACATCCTCCTTACACCCCCAACAGTACTCAGTATTTTGATTCACCTTCTCTGGGCTTAACCTGCTCAAATATTTTAATCCAATTGCTTTCAACTATTCTCTTACATAACTGTTGGATGCAATTTTTCTTGATTCAAGTCAAGCTAATTCAGGATCATAATAAGGACAGATAGGCCCAGAAGGAGTATCTTGTGCATTTTTTTTTTAATTTTCCATATGGAATAGGAATTTCTTTAGGGAGGACCTAAGGAAACACTGATTTTAAAAGTAGAGTTTTGGCTTTCCAAATAAAATAACCTTGAGTAAAGATACTGCTTGGGAGATCAGAAGATCAGGATCTCTCTTTGCCTTTGAAATGGGAAATCCCTAGAATCCATTGTCTTTCAAAGCAACAAAGAGAATATGGATGAAAATAAAATGTTGGAGAACAAGTGTGTTAGACCAACAAGAGAGTATCAACAGAAATCCATACAGAGAAAGCCAACCCTGGGACTGTCACTTACCCCTGCTTCGATCAGAATTCTGCTGTCATCTACTTTATCTCCTGGCCTTATGCATCAGGTTTTCTTTAGTAAGGAAAAGACCTGTAATAACAACATTGGAAAACAGTTTGAGGCATGCACACCCTTGGACCAGCAATTCTGCTCTTAGATAAGTCTCCTGGAGAAATTACCTATGTGCCCAGACTGCATGTCTAGGAATGTTCACAGCACATACAGAGTCATAATGGCCCCAAACCAGAAGCAACTCATGTCCATCCTTAGGACAATGGATTAATACATTGTGGTGAATTCATACAATGGAAAACATACAGCACTAGAAATTAATAAACCAGAGACTTGTGCCAAAACATGGATGAAACTTGCAAACATAAGGCTGTATGAAAAAGGCAAGACACACACAAAAAAACCCACATATAATTATTCCATTTATGTAAAATTTTTAAACCAGCAATATTAATCTATACTGTTTAAAGATATCAGTTCAATTCAGCTCAGTTTAGTCGCTCAGTCGTGTCCAACTCTTTGCGACCCCATGAATCACAGCACGCCAGGCCTCCCTGTCCATCACCAACTCCTGGAGTTCACTCAGACTCACGTTCATCGAGTCCATGATGCCATCCAGCCATCTCATCCTCTGTCATTCCCTTCTCCTCCTGCCCCCAATCCCTCCCAGCATCAGGGTCTTTTCCAATGAGTCAACTCTTCGCATGAGGTGGCCAAAGTACTGGAGCTTCAGCTTTAGCATCATTCCTTCCAAAGAAATCCCAGGGCTGATCTCCTTCAGAATGGACTGGTTGGATCTTCTTGCAGTGCAAGGGACTCTCAAGAGTCTTCTCCAACACCACAGTTCAAAAGCAGCAATTCTCTGCTCAGCTTTAAAGATATACATACAGGCAATAAAACTTAGGAAGAAGCAAATAAATGATTTTCACAAAAGTCTGAAGACTATTTCCTTTGTGGGATGAGATAAGGTTGTAATCACAGCTCAAGATGGGAACTACAGGAAACTTCTGGGATGATAATACTTTGTTCCTCATCCTTCAAAAATTTTCTGTATGGATAGTTTACCTTTTACTTCAAAATTGAAAAAAAAAAAAAACCATTCTCAAAAAAGAGAAGTTTGAAAATTCACTTCTTCATGGCAAAGATAAAGACCTGAAGGTCAGAGAGATTAAGTCAATTGCCCATTTTTTCCCTAATGTGCAGCTCAGTCACAGAGCCTCTTCTCCAGTGCTTTGGGCAGGGGTATACATACATTCTGAAGACTCAGAGAGCCTGTCATTGCCGCATTCGTTTCCTCAGTCCAGTTTGCAAACTTGCCTACTTCTTCCCTCCCTCAGCATCTCTCTTTGTGGGTCCACAGCCAACGTCCACCTCTGAGCCCACCGGACAGATGTGTACACGATACATGAATTCACAGATAGATAACACACACCCACTGTACCTTGTACCTTCTCTTAGGTCTACCAGGCATGACAATATTTCATATTTAATCTATAACCTAAAACCTATCATACTTTGCATTTTACAGATATCTAAAACCCAAATAAAGCCTGTTAACTACTAATATTAAATCTAATGCATCTACAGATACTTTTCAAATTGTTAATCACTCAGTTGTGTCCAACTCTGTGGGACCCCCTGGACTGTAGCATGCTAGATCCTCCTGTGCATGGAATTCTCCGAGCAAGAACACTGGAGTGGATTGCCATTTCCTTTTCCAGGGAATCTTCCCAACCCAGGGATCAAACTTGGGTCTCCTGCACTGGAGGCAGATTCTTTACCGTCCAAGCCACTACTTTTTAAGCATCTCTCCAATAAACTGTGGGACGGACCGTACAAGTTGTAGACTTGCTGTTTGAGGATTCTCTTCCTGAACTACTTCAGAACTGCACAGAATATACTACTTTTATAATGGAGTTTTTAAAAAATCTTCATCATCCCCTTTCTTTCTAAAAAACAATCCATTGCTGAAAAAACATTTCGCCAGAAATTTTTTAGAAAGTAAAATTGTGAATTAAGAAATTCTAGGGAAGGCATTACATACAGATACAAATATAAGATGATTTTAAAGCTTACGCAGGAGTCTATTACTAAATTTCTCCAAGTCAGTGGTATTATTGGACGTTTTTTCATATTTAAAGATTTATTTTCTTACAGCAGTGGGAGCAGTTTTACATTCACAGCAAAACTGAGAGGAAGATGCAGAGATTTCCCATTTACTTCCTGTTCCTACAAAAGCATATCCTTCCCCATTATCAACTCCCCACACACACAAGAGTGTTCTGTTTGTTACAACTGATAACCTCCATTGGCACATTATCACCCAAAGCCCATAGTTTATAGTAGGTCCACTCTTGGTAGTGTACAGGCTATGGGTTTGGACAAGAGTGTAATGACATGTATTCATCATTATAGCATTATCACACAGAGTCTTTGCAATGCCCCAAATATCCTTTGTGACCCACCCATTTATCCCTCCCCTTTCCTTTAACCCCTAGTAATCACTGACCTTTTTATAGTCTCCTTGCTGCTAAGTTGCTTCAGTTGTGTCCGACTCTGTGCGACCCCATAGACGGCAGCCCATCAGGCTCCCTCATCCCTGGGATTCTCCAGGCGAGAACACTGGAGGGGGTTGCCATTTCCTTCTCCAATGCACAAAGGTAAGAAGTGAAAGTGAAGTCTCTCAGTCATGTCTGACTCTTCATGACCCCATGGACTGCAGCCTTCCAGGCTCCTCTGTCCATGGGATTTTCCAGGCAAGAGTACTGGAGTGGGATGCCATTGCCTTCTCCGATAGTCTCCTTAGTTTTGCCTTTTCTAGAATAGTGTATAGTTGGAATCAAACAGTACACAGCTCTTTTCAGATTGGTTTCTTTCACTTAGATATATTCATTTCAATTTCTTTCATGGCTTGATAGCTCATTTTTTTTAGCACTGAATAATATTTTGTTGACTGGATGTACTTTGGTTTATTCATTCATTTACTGAAGGACATCTTAGTTGCTTCTAAGTTTTGGCAGTTATGAATAAAGCTGCTATAAACACCCATATGTGGGTTTTTGTGAGGACATATGTTTTCAAATCATGGAGTTGATGCCAAAGAGCACAACTGCTGAATTGTATGAGAAGAGCATGTTTGGTTCAAAAACGAAAGAAAAAAACACCCAACTGTCTTCCAAAGTGACTGTACCATTTTGCATTGAACAAAAAACTTCAGACTGACAAGGTAAATGTAGAAAAGTAAAGCTTTATCTCATACATGAGGAATTCTAAGATAATTCTCCTTAATACCAGAACTACAGAAGAAGCTAAAAATCCAAGATAGACAATCCCACCAAGCAGAGCAAAAAAGTACAGAAGGGAAGAACGGTAAAAACATAGGCAACAAAAGAAAAATATTACATAAGAAAAACCAAACAAAGGGATTGAGGACTTTCCTCCAAATTAACTTGCTGCCATTCTGAAAGAAGCACTATGCACGTCGGAGTTTTCCAGTCACGGATAAATAAGAAGGAACTATCATTTCAAGAAGAACTGGCCATAGGGGAAAAATGCTTTTGTCAGAAGAAAGGCAGTATTTCCAATCTTGCACCTTATCAGGAGAAGGACAATGTAACCAAAGACATCTGAAGAAGTCAAAATCCTCTGTGTTTCATGCTGGTATCATGCCAGTAGCAGATAAAGTAAAACAAGAGGCATGATTGTTTTTTTTTTTTTTTGAAACAACCCCATGCACAAAGATTTAGTTTCCACTCTCAGTAGGATGAACTCATTTAGTTAAGATTCCAGACTATACCACTTCTTGAAAAATAATTCTCAGGAAATTTACTCTCTGGTTCTCGACTGTGCCAGACAGTTCAATCCCCATCCTTTACCATGCTGCACCAGCCCAACAGCCCATGGTGAGAGCCTCTTGGCTTTGAATTCCTGGGACTCATCACTCATTTGAACTCACTGACACAGAGCACTGCAGAGGGGCTTCACCATTCCCCAATCAGGCATGGTTTGTTTCCCCACCCAGATTCAAATGTCATAGGAGACAGACTTCTTGTGCTTTCTTGAGCATCCCCTACCACAGTGCTGAGCTCACAACAGGGGCTCAAACCTTCCCCAGTGGTTTATCACTCCATGTAGTCTTCCCATCTGTAGCTCAAAATCACCAGAATTAAATTCCCTTATAACACCACCCATCATGGGAGTCATGGCTTCCCCGACCTCTGTTCCTCCAGTGCCTTCTCTTTCTCTGTTTTACTTTAAAAGCAGATGGTGGACAGAAACAAAAATCACATCCAGGTCTGCGAGTGTGCCTTTTAGGAAAACAAAAGCTCTCAATACAAGGATACAGAGCAAGTCACCACTAAACTGTAAAATACTCTGATGGTAACACAGCCATAAACGGTGATAAGCACCTGGGCAGGATCACTGTGAACAACAAAGCAAATCAAGGAACAGATTGAAGCTTTCATAGTAATTTGGAATTGGACTCTCAAAGCTTTCAGTAGTATTGTTTATTCTGCTATAATGGGATATGTAGATTCCTGAAAATTATCTGGTTTGTCAAAAATTGTGATATTGAAAAAACTGACTTTGTGGAAGGGGCAGATATGGAGATTAGGATTAAAGTTCAGTCACAACAACCAACAGTAGAGAAATTTTACAATTACAAGTAAATATTATTCTTAACCTAAAATGTATATTTCCATTGATTAAAGATGACAACCCACACTCAAATGTTTCATTCCACATAGTCAGGAATTTCTCAGTCTTTTCCAGGTCCTTTAACTTTTATTTTGAATTCTGTGTGTTGAGCTCCTGGTCTTCAATCAAAGAACAAACGAATGTAAACCAAATGGCAGAAAAACTCAACAAGGAGACATACAGCAATCTTCCCAGGCTTTGCAGGACCATAACTTTTCTTCCCCTTCTTGGGGTCCTACTCCTTCAATCACCCACTATAATCAAAGGTAGTTGTATAATGCAACAATGCTCCTTGATTAATAAAATACCTCATATCTAATCTCCATTATGAAAACTCCTAATATAGGAAAAATGGTTGGACTCCAGGTTCAAAATTAAATTGGGGCTTTTCACATCAATCACGGGCTTCCTGGGGCCGCATCCATGATGTTTCTGCAAGAGTCTATGACCATAAAGATAGCCTTGCATGCGTGCGTGCTCAGTTGCTTCAGTCATGTCTGATTCCTTGCAACACTATGGACTGTAGCCCAGCAGTTCCTCTGTCCATGGGATTCTCCAGGGAAGAATACTAGAGTGGGTTGCCATGCCCTCCTCCAGGGGATCTTCCCAGCCTGGGGATCGAACTCACATCTGCCCACATCTCCTGAAATGTAGGCGGATTCTTTATCAACCCAGCCACGTGGGAAGCTTGACAATTAGCCTTACCCATTCTTATGAGCCCCTCCAGATTCACTTTTCCCTGGCAATGCAGGAAAAATGGTTATTGCACAATAAACAAAATCCAAAAATCTAGTAGAAAAGGCCAGGTGTTTCTCCTTAAGGTATAGGCACTTTTCCACAACAAGAATTATTTTGGAGGTAAGACTGAAGGGGCCTGTAGCCTTACTTCCAGGGTAATTCTTCATGTCCTATGTCTCATTGGGACATGGCTTTTTAAAACAATGTTATCAACAGTGAAAACTAGCAGATTCCTGAGGAAGGTGGAAATAAATATGTATTAGGAAAAAAAAAAGTTATCTGGATTGTCTTCTACAGAATCCACCAAATCCATCCTAGATGAATGGGTAAAGAGTCTCACTTTCATGTCATCTAATTAAGTCCATTAATCCCATCTGGTACTAACATATCAGTCTGAGCTTATTTGGGATTTTGACTAAAAAGCTTATATAAATTTTTATTAACTCATTCTAAGTTATTGTGAGACCCTGGGAAAGTCAAACCTGACTGCTAAGTGCTCTATCTGAATAGTACAATCCATCCCCACACTTGGAAGGAAGAGTTCAAAAGCCCCATTTCACAGATGAAGAAAACAAGCCTTTGCTCAAGAACATGTGCCTGATAAACTTAGTGGAATCAGGATCAAACCCAGGCCTTCTGATACACCCATATAGGCTTAACCACTACCCTACACTGCCTTTCCTGGATAAGCCACAAGAACAAAAGGAAGAAAAGATGACTGGTGATTTGCTGGTGCCCATATCACACCCCCAGGGGCTGGGGGGCTACAGTCCATAGGTTTGCAAAGAGTCAGACATGACTGAAACCACTTAGCACACACACAGCCTCCTTTATGATCCAGCTCTCACATTCATGCGTGACTACTAGAATAAACCATAGCTTTGACCATATGGACCTTTGTCAGCAAAGTGATGTCTTTGCTTTTTAATACACTGTCTAGTTTTATCATAGCTTTCCTTCCAAGGAGGAGGGAATGGCAAACCACTCCAGTATTCTTGCATGAGAACCCCTTGAACAGTATGATAAGGCAAAAAAATTCTGTATTAAACTATCCAAAGAGCAGTTTTGGTCCTCATGTTGTCATATGCTGCCCTTTTATACAATCTAGACAAGTCTTGAAGCTTAATTGACAAGTTCTCTTCATCCAAGTAAAATTTTTTAAGGCCAAGCCCTTTTTAATTATGTGACTTTAAGGGGCATACCTAGGACCCTATTGGTGACAGTCCCCCTAAATTCCTGAGGGTATGTCTATAGAAGGAGCAGTGACAGGATGAGAAGAGACACAATGTTCATCCAATCCAACCCTATGTTTTCGCAAATGAGAAAAGCAAATTGCTCAGAGGGTTGTTGGGCTGTGCACCATGCCCCTCGGGCAGTAAGAACTGGAAGAACTGGAAGAATAGCCCAGTTGCCCACACTACACTGCCTTCTCCACAAAAAGCCAACCACGGACAAAACCCAGCCTGAAAAATCCTTCATGGTCCCTGTCTCCTGTTGCTCTAGAATCAATATGGGATACTGCCTTGTGCATACATCATAAAGACACCCTGCCTGTATGAACAGTAGTGAAAAAGCCATAGTCCCTCAGAAACATACCATACCGTCAATGGTATAATCATATGTAGTAATCATAGGTTTGCAGAGTTTTAGAGCTGAAAGAGGACTCGTGGATGGTTATACATTACCAGGTGTCATTAAATTGGAAAAACTATATATTCCTCAAAATAACTAGCAAATTGTTTCTTTTTTTTTTTCATTTCTTCCAATGTTTTATTTTTCCAGAGAGCAATAAAAATAATTAAGATTTATTGTGTGATTACTATGCTAACGGCCTTAAATGTATTACATATTCCCCACATTGTAGGTACAATTAACACCCCCCTTTAACCCTGATAAGTGTCAGTCACTCAGTTATGTCAGACTCTCTGCAGCCCTATGACTGTAGCCTACCAGGCTCCTCGGTCCATGGAATTCTCTAGGCAAGAATACTGAAGTGGGTTGCCATTCCCTTCTCCAGGGGTCTTCCCAACCCAGAGACTGAACCTGGATCTTCTGCATTGCAGGCAGATTCTTTACCGTCTGAGCCACCAGGGAAGGCCCTTAACCCTGATATCTGCACCATAAACTCAGAGTAATAAGTTAATATTCAAAAAAAGAAAATCTGTGTATGCAATTCCTCACATAACAAGACATCATAAATATTTTTTAGAGGTCTGTGACAGTAATGTTATTTTGATTGAAGACTTATTTTCAGTACACTGATTATTACAGGGGAATGTTATTTATTTGTTTGTTATGATAAAATAACACATAACATAAAACCATCATCACAAATTTTAAATGTGCCATTTTGTAAATTATATTCATATTGTTGTGCAACCCATTCCAGAACTATTTCATCTTGCAGAACTGAAACTCTGTACCTACTAAACAACTCCCCCCCCCAGTCTTTGGCAGTCACCATTCTACTTTCTGTTTGTGTGACTCTGACCACTTTAGATACCTCAGCTAAGTGGAATCGTGCAGTATTTGTCTTTTCGTGAGTCTCATTTCACGTACCGTCACGTCCTCAAGGTTCACCCAGGTTGTAGCATGTCAGAATTCCTTCCTTTTTATAGCTGAGTAACATTCCATTTTAAGTGTATAAGACACACTGTTTATCCATTCACCTGTTATGGACACCCAGATTGATTCTACCTCTTGGCTACTATGAGTAACGCTGTTATGAACATGGGAGTACTAGCAAATTGCTCTGAAGTAAAATAAACTGGTTGCATTTTGTACATAGTCATATGAGTCAAGAAAAGCGAATCTCAGTCCCTCTTATCCAGTTACTTACATTTGGAATAAGTTTAGCCTTTTGGCCAGTCATGATCGGGTGTAACCATTCATCTCATAAATCAGAGACGAAGAAATAGGCTCACAGAGGGCTGGCCTTGCAAGACTCATTTTACAAAGTAGTGATAAAGTTCTTTAGGGAGATAATATAAGCATAGTGATTATAAATATAAGTCTGGCATCAGAACTCCAGTTCTATCATTTCCAGCTGTGTGACCTTCAAAAAGTTACCTAATTTCTCTAAGCTTCAGTTCCTAGTCTCTAAAACAGAAGCAGTGATGATAATAATAGTCCTTGTGTCCCAGAGTCAAGGTAAGAAATAAATGAAATAATTATGTAAAGAATTCAGTGTAGCGTCTGGCATGCAGTAAGTGCTCAAGAGTTGTCAGCCTTTATTCTGTGGTTATAGGTCACCAATCCCAACCCCCTCATTAAAGATGAGGTCCAACAAGATAAAGCACACACTGCTGCCTGGATGGGCACAGAGCTCTGGATGGGCAGAGACCCCTTGCCTGACATGAAAGTGATCAGAGACTGACTACCTTTTTAATCACAGAAGTTTGCTTTATTTCCATACTTTGATTTAAAAAAATACACCACTTAACCTAAGGTTGACCCTTTTAAACACACTGGCTTAAAAAAAATAAAAGCTAAGAAACAGGAACTGAAAATGTTAAAAAAAAATTAAATCTGAGCAAAACCAAGTAAACACCACAGACATCTTGCTGCTAGAAAAATCCTTGACCCCATAAGTGTGTCTTAAAATCTTGTTCAAAATGTATTTGGTTTTCTTTTGCTTTTGCATCAAATGTGAGTCATCATAACCAGTGTGCAAAGATCACTACATTTTAAATAATGATCCCTGCGTTTACTTGGCCTTTTCTCAGGCTGTGCCTCAGCATTTCTGCCTTTCCAATTCTGATGGACTTAAAGTTTAACATATTTGGGCAGTTTGTTGGACTCAAGGCAACTAGGAGCCACATTAGGATAGAATCAAAAACTTTCCCTCCATCACTTTATACCTGAGTAATTCCCAGTCCCAGAGAGGAGTCTTCCAGCTCCAGCACCCTACCTAAGCCCCAGATCACAGCACCTTTCTAGCCCATGGTATGCTTCCTCTAGCTGTCCACACAACTTGAGGAACCTACTTGGCCCTTCTTTGATCAGATTTACATTCCACAATAGTCAGGGTTCATAGTGAGAAACAACAGTAAAGACTTCTTTCTTCCCAGGTCCTGCTGCTTTGCTCCTATTCACTGGTGATACCCTCAGATCAAGAACCACCCAGCACAGAAGTGGCTAGCAACTCTGGCTGTGCATTAGAATCCTCAGCAACACATTTTTTTAAAACTGCAAACGCCTGGAGGTCACCCTAGTTCATCTGAAACGGAACTTCCGAGGATAGAGTAGAGAATTCAGCGGTTCTCAGAAGCTCTGCAGGTGGCTGTGATGGGTAGGGAGGTTGAGAATCTCTGCCCTAACAAAAACAGGAAGTCAGATTGCAGTATCAGGCACCATGCGACAAGATTGGCCACGCTCAAGGTGAGAGGTATAACAACTCAAGCCATGTCATGGACCCCAGTAAGTGACCCCAATTCATCATTAAAGGGAAAGAAAGAGGTCCTCTCCTCAGCTGATCTAGACATCAAACCCACACAACTCATTTCTAACTGCAGCTACTGAAGGCCTGATCCAACCTCCAGTCAACTGCACACCCTGAGTGCTCATCTTATCCAGCCAAACTCTGCTTCCAGTCTATCTGCAGTGACTATACCTGCACAACTAGACTTTACTGAAGAGTAAGCTAAGTAAGAGAGAATTGTATTCAGTAATGGCTCTTCAGTTCACTTCAGTCGTTCAGTCATGTCCGACTCTTTGCGACCCCATGGACTGCAGCACTCCAGGCCTCCCTGTCTATCACCAACTCCCAGAGTCCACCCAAACCCATGTCCACTGAGTCAGTGATGCCATGCAACCATCTCATCCTCTGTCGTCCCCTTCTCCTCTTACCTTCAATCTTTCCCAGCATTAAGGTCTTTTCAAATGAGTCAGTTCTTCGCATCAGGTGGCCAAAGTACTGGAGTTTCAGCTTCAGCATCAGTCCTTCCAATGAATATTCAGGACTGATTTCCTTTAGGATGGACTGGTTGGATCTCCTTGCAGTTCAAGGGACTCTCAAGAGTCTTCTCCAACACCATAGTTCAAAAGCATCCATTCATCAGTGCTCAGCCTTCTTTATGGTCCAAATTCACATCCATACATGACTACTGGAAAAATCATAGCTTTGACTAGATGGACCTTTGTTGGCAAAGTAATGTCTCTGCTTTTTAATATCCTGTCTAGGTTGGTCATAACTTTTCTTCCAAGGAGCAAGTGTCTTTTAATTTCATGGCTACAGTCACCATCTGCAGTGATCTTGGAGCCCCAAAAAATAAATTCCGTCACTGTTTCCATTGTTTCCCCATATATTTGCCATGAAGTGATGGGACCAGATGTCATGATCTTAGTTTTCTGAATGTTGAGTTTGAAGTCAAACTTTTCACTGTCCTTTTTCACTTTCATCAAGAGGCTGTTTAGTTCATGGCTCTTAGGAGAGCACAGAGGCCACCACCAGCAGTCTTTATAAACAAGAAGACCAGAGAACACGAAAATGGTCAGATCTAGAAAGCAGGCAGATTACCGAGCTAGACATCACTCAACAAAGATGAAAGAGGCAGACATGCTGAAAGTGTTCAAGAAGATTAAAGTGTTCAAGATGAAAGTGTTCAAGCAAGATTAAAAGGAGAAGAACATACCTGGAGGCCCATACTGGTACAATCAGAGTGGCAGACAAAGAATCAAGGCAGAGACTGTAGAAACAAGATGAAGAAGCAGAGTGGCATGGTGGGTACATAATTGGGCTCTGGTAGTAAACTGTGTGGATTGAACCCTGGCTCTGATCCATAATTTGGAACAGGTGGAAAAAAAAAATACTCTGAGCCTCAGTTTTCTCATCTGCAAAATAGGATAGTAAGTATAAAGATCAGCATAACAGCTGATACTCAATTAAATGTTAGCAATATCATTGCAAGAAAAGGAAGCAGTTCTTAGGACCCAAGATAGAGGCTTGCTGCTGCTGCTGCTAAGTCGCTTCAGTCGTGTCCGACTCTGTGCAACCCCATAGACAGCAGCCCACCAGGCTCCTGTGTCTCTGGGATTCTCCAGGCAAGAATACTGGAGTGGGTTGCCATTTCCTTCTCCAATGCATGAAAGTGAAGTTGCTTAGTCGTGCCGACTCTTAGCGACCCCATGGACAGCAGCCTACCAGGCTCCTCTGTCCATGGGATTTTCCAGGCAAGAGTACTGGAGTGGGGTGCCATTGCCTTCTCCGAGATAGAGGCTTAGTCAAAAGGAAATAAGACAGGGACTTCCTTGGAGGTCCAGTGGTTAAATCTCTGCAGTTGCACTACAGGAGGCCTGGATTCTATCCCTGATTGGGAACTAAGATCCCACAGGCTGTGCACAAGACAAAAAAAAAAAAAAAAAAGGAAATAAGAGAAAAGGCCCGTTATCCTGTTACAAGTCAGAGCAGACCCTGCAGCAGAAAGAGAGGCCAGGTCACTGTGGTCATGGTGGCAGCAGACCAGAGCTCTCAGTTCTAGTTTCTTTGTAAGAACAGGGGTGGACCCAGAGCCTTGGGCTGAGTGGACAGTGTGGCCTTAGCTGCAAAGGTTAGAGGCATGCAGGCAAGGGAGCCAAGCTGATCATTATACCCATCCATGGCGTGGCACAGGTTCAAAGCTGAGGGCACTCCCTGGGACTGCTACAGGTTACTTTCCTTTCAATCCACAGGTCCTTCCCCACGTGGCCCTTACCTTCAGGAATTACTTTAAAAAAAAAAAAAAAACTAGTATTTTCTAACTCCAGCTGCAGGTTCCCATTTTAGTTTCCCTAGCACCTCTCCTGTTTTGCTTAGCCTCCCCACCAGCCTTCATTCTAGGCCCTTTAAACAGGCCCACGGAGTGCCCAGAGTCCAAAAGAAGGCTTTCTTCCCTACCCTTTCTCCCCACCCCCACCCGGTCCCACACCCTGCCCACCCCCAACCAGCTGGAGTCTTATTAGCCTCCAACTCCACCCTATAAAGCCTTCATTTAGGAATTCTCATACATATTCCATGTTAATAACACCCACCATCTTCCCTGGAAAGTTCCCATTAGCTTTTCCTTAAGCTCTCAAAATACAGTAAGACTTCACATTCATGTCTTAACACAGAAACCTCTGTCCTGCTGGCTCTTCAGTTCAGTCATTAGGGAAAGGGAAGCATTTGACAATACTCTGAAAACAAACCACATCAGGAAGTGGATAAATGGGGACATTTTTATAAACATGTTTGCTTCTGACCTTGTCCCCTCCAGCCCCCCAAGCTGACATACCCAGGAGACTAGACCCGCACTCTGCTTCTCATTGTAGCACAGAAATATTTGGGGGTCTGTCCCCAAGACAGACCAATAGACCTATTCTCTTCTAGGACAAAGCTTGAGCCTTTAACCTTGTGCAGCCATTTCACAAATTAATGGTTAAGCAGTTATGCTAACATAGCTTAGTCATGTCTGACTCTTTGCAACCCCATGGACTGTAGCCTGCCTGTAGGCTCCTCTGACCATAGGCTTCTCCAGGCAAGGATACTGCAGTGGGTTGCCATCCTCTTCTCCAGGGGATCCTTCTGACTCAGGAATCAAACCCAGGGCTCCTGCATTACAGGGAGATTCTTTACCATCTGAGCCACATGGGANGGTCCCACACCCTGCCCACCCCCAACCAGCTGGAGTCTTATTAGCCTCCAACTCCACCCTATAAAGCCTTCATTTAGGAATTCTCATACATATTCCATGTTAATAACACCCACCATCTTCCCTGGAAAGTTCCCATTAGCTTTTCCTTAAGCTCTCAAAATACAGTAAGACTTCACATTCATGTCTTAACACAGAAACCTCTGTCCTGCTGGCTCTTCAGTTCAGTCATTAGGGAGAAGGGAAGCATTTGACAATACTCTGAAAACAAACCACATCAGGAAGTGGATAAATGGGGACATTTTTATAAACATGTTTGCTTCTGACCTTGTCCCCTCCAGCCCCCCAAGCTGACATACCCAGGAGACTAGACCCGCACTCTGCTTCTCATTGTAGCACAGAAATATTTGGGGGTCTGTCCCCAAGACAGACCAATAGACCTATTCTCTTCTAGGACAAAGCTTGAGCCTTTAACCTTGTGCAGCCATTTCACAAATTAATGGTTAAGCAGTTATGCTAACATAGCTTAGTCATGTCTGACTCTTTGCAACCCCATGGACTGTAGCCTGCCTGTAGGCTCCTCTGACCATAGGCTTCTCCAGGCAAGGATACTGCAGTGGGTTGCCATCCTCTTCTCCAGGGGATCCTTCTGACTCAGGAATCAAACCCAGGGCTCCTGCATTACAGGGAGATTCTTTACCATCTGAGCCACATGGGAAGGCAGTTATGGATCTGTGGTAAGAGGAACCAAGCTAGAGAGCCCACATGGAGCCATCTGAAAGCATTGGTGTGGCTCAGGATCAACAGGCGCCCATCAGAGGAGGCCAGAAACTATAACACAAGTTATAATGCAGAGGTGAAATCTCATAACTACATTTGGAAAACAGCACCCATATGCAATATTAATCTTCTAACAACACATTCTAGAAATACTCTATCCTTTTACTTTGGGCTGTAAGAATTATCTCTAAGCATCATAGGACTTGAACTTGGGCTCTGGGCCAAACAAAGAATAATCAATGTGAAGGTTTTTTTTATTAAGTGATTAAAAAAAGAGATCGTATCAAGGATTGATGTTCCCTTTACAAGGTAAAACAATGTTTACACACATTGTTTTGGTTCATCTAGCAACCATAATTTATATTACTACCTCATTTCAATTAAGATTAGTTCGCAGAAATCCTAGTACATATTCAACTTCTTCATTCTTATGTATTTGTTAAAATATGATCAGATATTCAATATAGCTTAACTACAAAAATTTTAATATTTCCTTTATTAAGAATTTAGCACTAGATAACTACATACTGGGAAAATGCCAAAGAACCGATTAAAATTTCATATTCTTTTGTTCATTTATTAAAAAAAATGATTTGGTATATGATAATAACATCTTTGGGAGATATGTTTTGCTTTCTTTTATGATTATTACACAGCTGGAAATAAATTTAATTTGCATGATTTCTTGTGCAGTTTCTTCTTTTGTTCTAAACACTTTCTTGATCTCTTGTACCTCAAAATATTTTACTATCAAAATAGCTGAGTTGCTATTATTTTTGAAAGACTTAATATAGAAGACTTTTAACAGTTACAGGAAGTTGAAGTTGACTTGAAAAGACATTATTGATTTCAATAGATTAATTATAATTTTCATTGGCAGTGAAAAGCTGGGAAGGAATTGAAGAGAACAAGAAGAATATGAGAAGAAAGGAGTTTCTTCAGTAAAACAATTTTTGTTAATTTTTTAACCCAAAATTGAATCTACTTTTTATTCATTTTCAAATATTTTACTATCAAAATAGCTGAGTTGCTATTATTTTTGAAAGACTTAATATAGAAGACTTTTAACAGTTACAGGAAGTTGAAGTTGACTTGAAAAGACATTATTGATTTCAATAGATTAATTATAATTTTCATTGGCAGTGAAAAGCTGGGAAGGAATTGAAGAGAACAAGAAGAATATGAGAAGAAAGGAGTTTCTTCAGTAAAACAATTTTTGTTAATTTTTTAACCCAAAATTGAATCTACTTTTTATTCATTTTCACATTAAATTATAAACACATTTTGAGGTGTTATTTTTAGATGTTTTTAATTTGTCTAGTCTAATATACAATCTAAAAATTTTCCATTTAGGGTGTGACAACACTTAAAAACAAAGCCAAAACAAACACTTTTTCCTGTTCTGTGTAAGGTGGGTGGATCAAAGAATGTCTGCAGATAAGGGAGCTTCAAACTTTGGGCAGCCCGAGTTACTGAAGAGGATAAAAACGAGGGTACTTAAAAATCATGTCTGTGAACAATTTCTTGCCCAAAAAGTCAAGACAATTCTCTAAACACTTATTGGTAAATGTGCAATTCAGTTTGCTACATTTCACTTCTTCACAGGCTTCAAAGGCTACAGATTTGAAATTTTATTGGGTGAGAAGGTTTTGAAACTCAAGTTCCATTTATCCTTGGCCAAGTCCAGTAGTCAGATTTCTGGGATGCAGACAAGGGAAGTTCACACTGTTGAAATGTTTTTTGATGATTTCTTCATCACTCAAGATCCCCAGAGAAGGAGTCAAAAATGGTTGGTGTTTGGTTTTAAGTATGAGTCTAAAATACAACCGAGAAGAGTTTTTATTTTGTTTTGTGTTTCAGCAGCCAAGATCTAAGAGATATTCTGATTCTGTAGATTGAGTCCTACCTTTCTTATTGGGTAACTTCTGTTTGGTTGGTTGGTTGATGGTTTTTATACTGGGCACATTGATGCTTTGAAAGATATCTGAGACTTGTTAGAAAGGAAAAAAGGACAAAGAGATTTTGAGTAGGTGCATTAACTGTCTGGGGCTTCTCTGATGGTTCAGCAGGTAAAGAATCTGCCTGCAATGCAGGTGATGAAGGAGAAGCATGTTCAATCCCTGGGTTGGGAAGATCTCCTGGAGAAGGGCATGGCAACCCATTCAAGTATTCTTGCCTGGAGAATCCCAAGGACAGCTATCTGTTGCTATATAACAAATTACCCACCAAACTTTTGGCTCTAAGCCTTTCAAGACACACCATTCAATATCATGGTAATTGAAGTCTATGCCCCAACCAGTAATGCAGAAGAAGCTGAAGTTGAACAGGTCTATGAAGACCTACAAGACCTTCTAGAACTAACACCCAAAAAAGATGTCCTTTTCATTATAGGGGACTGGAATGGAAAAGTAGGAAGTCAAGAAACACCTGGAGTAACAGACAAATTTGGCCTCGGTGTACAGAATGAAGCAGAGCAAAGTTTAATAGAGTTTTGCCAAGAGTACGCATTGGTCATAGCAAACACCCTCTTCCAACAACACAAAAGAAGACTTTACACATGGACATCACCAGCTGGCCAACACCAAAATCAGACTGATTATACTCTTTGCAGCCAAAGATGGAGAAGCTCTATACAGTCAGCAAAAACAAGACTGGGAGCTGACTGTGGCTCAGATCATGAACTCGTTATTGCCAAATTCAGACTTCAGTTGAAGAAAGTAGGGAAAACTATTAGACCATTCAGGTATGACCTAAATCAAATCCCTAATGATTATACAGTGGGAGCGAGAAACAGATTTAAGGGACTAGATCTGATAGACAGAGTGCCTGATGAACTACGGACAGAGGTTCGTGACATTGTACAGGAGACAGGGATCAAAACCATCCCAAAGAAAAAGAAATGCAAAAAAGAAAAATGGCTGTCTGGGGGGGGAGGCCTTACAAATAGCTGTGAAATGAAGAGAAGCAAAAAAGCAAAGGAGAAAAGGAAAGATATACCCATTTGAATGCAAAGTTCCAAAGAATAGCAAGGAGAGATAAGAAAGCC
>SJXQ01006645.1:60716-213115 GCA_006408695.1 Aepyceros melampus | reverse complement strand
GCTAGTAAAGTAATGCTCAAAATTCTCCAAGCCAGGCTTCAGCAATACGTGAATTATGAACTTCCAGAGGTTCAAGCTGGTTTTAGAAAAGGCAGGGGAACCAGAGATTCAATTGCCAACATCCGCTGGATCATGGAAAAAGCAAGAGAGTTCCAGAAAAACATCTATTTCTGCTTTATTGACTATGTCAAAGCCTTTAACTGTGTGGATCACAATAAACTGTGGAAAATTCTTAAAGAGCTGGAAATACCAAACCACCATACCTGCCTCCTGAGAAACTTGTATACAGATCAGGAAGCAACAATTAGAACCGGACATGGAACAACAGACTGGTTCCAAATAGGAAAAGGAGTACATCAAGGCTGTATATTGTCACCCTGCTTATTTAACATATATGCAGAGTACATCATGAGAAATGCTGGACTGAATGAAGCACAAGCTGGAATCAAGATTGCCAGGAGAAATATCAATAACCTCAGATATGCAGATGACACCACCATTATGGCAGAAAGTGAAGAAGAACTAAAGAGCTTCTTGATGAAAGTAAAAGAGGAGAGTGAAGAAGTTGGCTTAAACCTCACCATTCAGAAAATGAAGATCATGGCATCTTGTTCCATCACTTATGGCAAGTAGAGACGGAAACAATGGAAACAGTGTCAGACTTTATTTTTTTGGGCTCCAAAATCACTGCAGATGGTGACTGCAGCCATGAAATTAAAAGACGCTTACTCCTTGGTAAGGAAAGTTATGACCAACCTAGAAAGCATAGTCAGAAGCAGAGACATTACTTTGCCAACAAAGGTCTGTCTAGTCAAGGCTATGGTTTTTCCTGTGGTCATGTATGGATGTGAGAGTTGGACTGTGAAGAAGGCCTAGCACCGAAGAATTGATGCTTTTGAGCTGTGGTGTTGGAGAAGACTCTTGAGAGTCCCTTGGACTGCAAGGAGATCCAACCAGTCCATCCTAAAGAAGATCAGTCTTGAGTGTTCATTGGAAGGACTGATGCTGAACCTAAAACTCCAATACTTTTGCCACCTTATGCAAAGAGCTGACTCATTTGAAAAGATCCTGAGCTGGGAAAGATTGAAGGCAGGAAGAAAAGGGTACAACAGAGGATGAGATGGTTGTATGGCATCACCAACTCAATGGACATGAGTTTGGGTAAACTCCGGGAGTTGGTGATGGACAGGGAGGCCTGGGGTGCTGCAGTCTATGGTGTTGCAAAGAGTCGGACATGACTGAGTGACTCAACTGAACTGAACTGAACAACCATGTATTTTCCCAGATAATTTCTGAGGAAGAAGAGTGAAGAAGCAGTTCACTTGGGGATTCTGTCTTAGAGTCACTCATGTAATCACAGTTGAGCTGTCAGCCAGGACTGCAGTCACCTGAAGGCTCAGGGTCCACTTCAAGGTAAGCCACATGGCTGCTGATAGGCCTCAGCTCTTTGTTGGCTATTGGGTGGAAACTTCATCTCCTTACCATGTGGGCCTATCCATAAGGCTGCTCACAGAAAGGCTTGCTTCCCCCAGAGTAAGTGATCTAAGAGACAGAGGCAGAGGCAGACAGACAGAGATAGACCAGGCCCAAGATGGAAATCACAGCTTTTAGAACCTATCTCAGAAGTGCTATTTCTATACTTCAGCTATATCTTATTGATCACAAACAGAACCCCCTGGCACATGTTAGGAGAGGCTCACGTGACAGCATGTATACCGGGAGACAGGGATTGTTATGGGTGGGTTGGCTTGGAGGTTGGCTATTACAGAGGCAACTAGCAATATCTGCCAAATGTTGACCCCCTCCTTTTTTTTTTTTGGCTTGCCACATGAGTTGTGGGGTCTTAGTTCCCTCATCCAGGATTGAACCTGGGCCCTCACAATAAGCACACAGAGCCCTAACCACTGAACCACCGAGGAATTCCTGACCCCTTAATTTATATTTCATATACCATATTGATATTTCATACAGCCACAGAACCTGGGACACACAAAAAAATATTTTTTGAATAGGTGAGTTGAGAAACGTACACTTCAATGTACACTTACTCTGCCACGTTGCCAGCTTTTGGCCAACAATTAGCAATATAACCATTTTATTAGGACTTCAGCCTTTCCTTCTGCAATTATTTCATAGGAGTGATTTTCAAATGATATTCTAAGGGGGCTCAGATGGAGTGCCCAGAAGATACCTCCTCAACCCTTCTTGATTCAATCACAGCAGCTCCCCTGAAGTCTAGTTTCACATGTTGGCCTTCCTCTGAAAAATAATTCTTTAACTAAAAAAACCAGGGGTGGGAGAGTTTGAAATTAAACTTTTTTTATGCATTTTGCCTGTTATTTTAAACAAACATTAGAAAATGGAAAAATGAAACTGTGGATAGTGCTGAAAAGTACTGTACTCTAAATTTAGAAATACTTGGGGAAGCCCAAAGCAGTAAACACTTAATGTCAATTCAGTCATTAGGTTTAAGCTGGTTAACTTTGGATTCAACTACACAAAAATTACACACGCAGGGACACACGCACAAAAGACAGGGGGAAATATATGCAAAAATATAGAAGGATGTAATTAAATATTATGTCTTAAAAATAAGTACAAATTAATTAAAAAAAATTTTTTTTCTAGTTCTTGAAGAGTGAGGACCTTCTGAGAACATATGAGCCTATCTTTTGACGTTTATGTCACTTTCCTATTAGTTTTGGGGTACAAATTACATAGAGAGGTAGAATCTTATCTGAATGTCTGTAAATTTTCTGGATTCATCATTTCATATCTAAAATTTCCCACATTTCCGTGGCTAGCCAGACCCTAGTCAAATACTGAAAATGTTTCAAAGGGCCCTTTACAGCCACTGGGCCTTGACCTCATCTTAAGCTAGACAGACAGTTGGGAATTCTAGCAAAGTAGCCTTTCTTCTCCCAAGTCTCAAAAATCACAAGTCTCTCAAGTTATCTTCTAATTTTGTGAGTTCTTCTTAGCACAGGGCAAAGGTCATTTGCCTTACCATTAGCTCCAAGTCCCTGTTGATTTTAAAGCACTCAAATATCTACACATTGACTCTAAAATTTCATTGTTATATCATATCCTCTTAATTATTCCCATAGAAAGGAACAAGGAAAAAATTAATGAATTAGTCTTGACTTACAAGGGAAACAAAGACCTGAGCTATTGAATTATACTATGGATTGAATCGTGTCCCCAAAAAGGTATGTTGAAGTCCTAACCCAAACTATGTGACTTTATTTGGAAATAGAGTCACTGCAGATGTAATCATAATGGAGTAGGGTGAACCCCTAATCCAAAGATAATTTGTTAATCTATTTTGGCTCCAATTGTAAAGTTGAGAGACTTCCCATTAAAATCTAGATTCTAGCTTCTCTTAAGAAAATCTGGCAGCAAACTAAAACTCAGGAAGATTCTAGTCCTTTGGCATCTTATCTGCCTTGAATTATAGTTGTTTTTATACCTGTTTTACCCTCTTCCAAGGGCTTCCCTGGTGGCTCAGATAGTAAAGAATTTGCCTGCAGTGCAGGAGACCTGGATCTGATCCCTGGGTTGAGAACATCCCCTGGAGAAGGAAATGACTACCCACTTCAGTATTCTTGCCTGGAGAATTCCATGGACAGAGGAACCTGGTGGGCTACAGTCCATGGGGTCGCAAAGAGTTGGACACAACTGAGCGATTAACATGTACAAACCCTCTTTCAAACTTAAATAAATCTCACTTATCTATTCATCCCCTATCACAACAGTTGTCAAACTTTAGTAGGCTCCAGAATCATCTGGAAGCCAACCCACTGTCCCTACCCCAGAGTTTCTGATGCAACAGGTTTGGGGTGAGGCCAGTGATTTGCATTTCTAGAATTTCCCAGATGACACTGCGGCAGATGGTCCAAGGACTACATTTTGAGAACCACTGCCCTACAACACAGTGTAGGGTCCTGCACATAAAATGGGTTCAATAAATTGCTCAATTATTATAATTATTGTATAGGATTAAGAGGGGCTTCCCTGGTGGCTCAGATGGTAAAGAATCTGCTTGCAATGCAGGAAACCCAGGTTCAGTCCCTGGGTCAGGAAGATCCCTTGGAGAAGGAAATGACTACCCATCCAGTATTCCTGCCTGGAGAATTCCATGGACAGAGGAGCCCATTCCGCTACAGTCCATGAGGTGGCAAAGAGTCAGACATGACTGAGTAACTAACAGTTTCATTTTCACTTCAGAGATTAAGAGCACACAAATACCATTTGCAACTTCCAATTTCATCACCATGATTTTTCACAAGTTACTGAATTTATTTGTACCTCTAGAGCCCTCCTTGTTTAATTAGAAAAATAATAGCACTTGTGTACCCCCAAAAGGCTGGTATCAGTATAAAATGAGTCAATACAGGTAAAATACTGCAGCTGATCATCAGTGCTCAGTAAACATTAGCTATCATTACTATTTATTAATTCTTTCTTAGTCTGTATGTTTGAAGCCAGAGTCTTTCTCTCACTTTCCTTTAGGTAACCACCCCCTGGGCCTTCACCATTATCTAAAGCTGTGCTTCATCCATAGCAGGCACTGAATAAACATTTCCTGAACGAATGAAGGAAGAAGCTAACACACACTCAAATTGAGTGGGCTGAATATGTCAGTTAGGACAACCAAGCTGAATTGACACTTTTCTACAACCCTTATAATTCTAACACAAAGCTGAATTAAAATGGGTATTTCCCACATTAAAGTGTAAACTCAGAGATGATTGGTAAGTGTAATAATTCCCCAAAGGGGTATTAACAGCTCGCTTTTTGCACACACCCTTGGCGCCAGACACTGTTCCCTGTCCTCTACTCATTCACCCATCGAATCAGACCTCGTTAATATAAAACCTCAAGTTGATATATCAGTTAGCAATTGCATTTGACTACCTGTGACAGACACCAAAAATAATGACCTGAGCACACAAAGGAATTTTCTCTCCTAAGGAAAGACCAGAGGAGGCAGGTCAGAGCTGGTGTGACAGCTAAACCAATCTTCAGGGACCAAGGCACCTTCTCTCTTCCTGCTCCACAGCTCAACCCCCAGCTCTGTCTTCAAGGTCACTGTGGTGTCCAGCATGGCTAATTGGGGCAGCAGCCTCATATCAGCTTTCCAGGAAGCAGGGAGACAGGAAGGGCAAAAGTATCTGCCCTCCCTTTGCAGAAGGCTTCCTGGAAGTCCCACAGAATCCTCTGCCCAAGTCTAGTCAGCCGAAACCTGGTCACACGGCCACACCCACCCCAGGGGAAACTCGATCTTTGAGCTGAACCCGTTGTCGCCTTGGGAAGCCAGCTTCTGTTAGTAAGGAGACAGGGAGTGCCGGTCTAGAGAGCATTTGCTGTGTGTGTCTGCAACAGCTAACCCATGTACACATGAACCTTAACCATATCTCAGCCTTGGGGAAAGCAGCTGGCTCAGGCCTCTGCGCTGTGCATGTGAGGAGTGTGAATTTGGATCACACACACACACATACACACATTGTGATGATGCTGGCAATGGGGATAAAAATAAATGCCTCCCAACACCCTCCACATTGTGATCATAGAATTCAAACCTTGAGCCCGAGGGTGCTGAAAGCAAACAGCTGGAAAATGAACACCCTGTAACACCTCCTTCAAGGAAAGCTGATAGGATCTGCAAAAACAGGAGACATCTTTCAGCCAGAAACTCTCCTCTCTCTCCCTCTCTCTCCCTCTGTCTTTCTCCTCTCCCCCTCCCCATTATCTAAAATGTATCAGGGTTGCAGTTTTAATTAACTTTGTGACTTAAGTTGTAAAGCACCTGTATGCAAACATCCAAGAGCACCTCCTCCATTGAAACCCTTTAAGCCCCCAGCTAACCTGGATTTCCAGCTCCTCTGTGGTTGGAGCCTCACAAGGCAGACAAAAACTCCTTTATAAAAGTGCTCGGAAAGAACTGAACCCTGAAACGATAGGGTCTCTGTTCTTTGTGCAGGTAGGCAATTTCCCAGCTAGGTTTCGGGTTTTGCAGTTAGCTTTTGTAATGACAATAAAGAGAGATAGTAACCTTTACAGTGAGTGGCAGCACCATACTAACACTAGGCTGTGTGAAAACGGATCATATTACCTGGAGCCTCACATTGCAGCGGGGGGTTATTGTACAAAACTGGGTTCTGTTGTGGGCATCCAGGTAGCCTTTTCACTGAGGCAGGCCATTGCACCTGTGTGAAGAGGATTTTTTTTTTCCATTAAAGGAAAAATTCCCTCCCAGCAATTCAACTGATGTTGAAAGTCACTTGCTAAGTGGATTTGCTGTGGGTTGGGGGTCGGGAAGGGGGGACTAGGCAGAGGAAGAAATCTTGCAAGGAGCAGGGCAAGCCTCCATAGGCTGTTACTACTAAGTATACTATGAGGCTAACTATACTACATAGGCTAAGTCTCACCACAGGGTGAGACTGTTCAGGGATACCCTTTGTAGCTGTGTGTGACCTTTGGTTACCTGGATTAAGCCGCTGAACTAACAGACTTTGGAAACTGCTGGCCATCGTCACTTACACTTTCCTGTGATGAGAGTGAATGCTATTAAATTAGGAACTGATTGGGATTTACCTGGTCAATTGGTGGTTAGGACTCCATGCTTCCACTGCAGGGGTCATGGGTTAGGGACACCCCTGGTCCAGGAACTAAGATCCCGCAGGCTGCAAAGTGGCAAATAGAAAAGAACTGTTTTCAATTCTGAAGACTTTCTTTTAACTTAGTTCATGGAACATGAGCACTGCATACAATTATACCCTTCCTATAAACACCATTAAAAATCACATTTGCAAGTAGAAAATCATTCTTCGTGCTGACCTTCTGCTAGTATCACTTAAAGAGAATGGTTCTTATCTATCAATATTAATAGGCCTTCTCCACATCATCATGGAGGGATTGAAACTGTGTGAAAGAAGGGGTGGATGTTGGAAATTCAGTGTCAATAAAGGCTGCTCAACTGACAGATGTGTACTGAGGAAGACAGTCATACAATCAATAAATATGTATTTATTGTATTGTACACCACTCTAACACACTCTTCAGGAACTAACTAGACCAGATGCCTCGTAGAGCTCAAACCAACATTTCTTACTCAGATGCACAGGCAATTTTCTGCACTAGGCATTGCTGAGGCAAAAAGATCAGTAAATGCACAGCTGTTAATAATCCTCAGGTGTTTTACCCTTTAGCAAGGGAGATACCAATTCCATGTTAGGAGCTTTAAAGGATACTGTCAGAGCTCAAAAGAAGTTGCATATGCATGTGAAGTGATCTGAGACTAATAAACTTACAGAGAAAACCAAATGGGTACCAACTGGGAAGTGGCTGAAGAGTTGCAGAAGGGAGCACGGTAAGTTGAGATCAACCCAGGAGGGTGGTTTGGGATTGGCTAACTTTGAATTGGAAGTTTAGGGCGGGCAGCCCAGGTCCCTGCCGTGCTGTATAAATTCCTGCCGGGCCCAACAGGCCATCACTGAGGGCCAGAGCCCATCAGGACCATTTTAACCATGTGTATGTGTCCAGCTCCATCTCTGAGGCTTCCTAGAGGCTGAAAAGTGTGTACCTCAGGGATCAAAAGTAACCTCAAAGAAGTATTGTGTCTGGCCTGCAAAGTTTTTGTTTTTGTTTTTTTGAGTCAACATTTCAAAATCAGTGGAGATAAAAATTAATTTTTAAAATAAAAAACAATAGCAACCAAAAACAAAGTACCTGTGGCCCTAAAATTAAAAAAATTAAAAACAGGATGGGGGACACATGTACACTGCAATATTGTAAAGTAATTAGCCTCCAATTAAAATAAATAAATTTTTTTTCTCCACACCCTCTCCAGCATTTATTGCTTGTTGACTTTTGGATCGCAGCCATTCTGACTGGTGTGAAATGGTACCTCATTGTGGTTTTGATTTGCATTTCTCTGATAATGAGTGATGTTGAGCATCTTTTCATGTGTTTGTTAGCCATTCGTATGTCTTCTTTGGAGAAATGTCTATTTAGTATGTAAAACAAAACAAACTAAAAAATAAAAATTAATTAAAAAAATAAACATCAAACTTTTAAGATAAAAAAATAATAAAATAAAATAAATAAATTTTTTTTAAAAAGAAAAAAAGCAATGGAGATTTCTGTCCTCTTTAAAAGAAACTAGAAGATATGACAACACTTGGCCTGAACCATGGAAATTTGAGTCCAGAGCTTAAATTTCTGACCTCCACCTCACCATCCAGGGTAGGCAGGCCTTGCCTTCCCCACACACAGTCCCCACCACTTCCTGCAGCATCGTCTACTCTGAAGCCATCCATCAGATGCCATTTCTTATGAGAGTTACAACACTGGTATTTTATAGCAAAGAAATATCTTCTTTTAATGTCACTGTCAAATATGGGGACATGAGAGACCTGAAGGACAGTGTATCAGGGGGGGAAAAAACCCCAAATATCATTTGCTTCATTCTACAATTATTTGCTTCATTCACAATTAGTACCTATTGTGAGCCAGGTACTGTTTTAAACACTAAGGATACAGGGGTAGGTGGTGTGAACATGTTCCTTCTGTGTCAAGTTGTTTCTTATTTGTGAGAGATAGACAATCATCAGAAATATAATTGCACTTCAGAGGGTGGTACACAACATGAGAAGATAAAAAAGCAAGGATAGGCTACTGGTGGAGGGCCGGTGGCGGGGTCAGGTTGGGCGGTGTGGGTAGGGACATATATGTTAGTCACAGAAGGCTGCTCCAGTGAGGTGACATTTGAACAGACAGCAGAATGAACTGGAGGAGTGAGCACTGAGATGTATTTCTTTGTGGAAGGGGAAAAAGTATCTTTCACTGTATTTAATATGCAAAGGGTTTTTGTGTCAGAAGAGCCCATGACATTACTATGAAATAAACCAAGGTAAAAATTACAGAGGAGCACACAGAAAACCTAAGGCTCAGTTTTCAAAAAGCCTGCTTTCTAAATGCAATGATGTTTAAGTTTATATTCAGTTCACTAAAGACAAAAATTCAGTTTGATACTAGTATCAAATTACTTTTCAGTCTTAGCAACCTTATGGAATAGGGAAGACTATCTCCATTCGGTAATAGAAAAGTAAGACAGAACAGTGAATAAAAGCCCTTGCTTATGGCAGCATGGTTCCTAAGTAGACAAGACAAGACAAGGCTAATCTGACTCCAGTCCCAGCATCTTTCCAAGGCTAGAGCTTTAATACTGCTCCTCCTCTGCAGCACCTGTAGCAGAAGCAGAGTGTGAGCAAACCTGGGGAAGGAAGTGAGGTGGTGCAGGGTTTTAGAGGGCCACAGGGTGTTTCTGAGCATTAGCTCTAGATACAAAGTTTCTTCATGATCTCATGTCATTTTTGAAATACAAACACATTTTACATCTCTTCCTTAATGTATCTGTATTCTTTCAATTTGGGTCAAATAAACATACTACAAGAAAATGTGCTGATTTTTTTTTTTTTTTGGCTTTTGCTTTTCTTAAATTGGGGTATAACCAGTTCGATCCCTGGGTGGGGAAATCCCCTGGAGAAAGAAGTGGCCGCCCACTCCAGTATTTTTGCCCGGAAAATCCCATGGACAAAGGAGCCTGGTGGGCTATAGTCCATGGGGTCTGAGAGTCGGACACAATGAAGTGACTAATTAGTACTACTATAATTGCTTTACAATGCCATGTTAGTTTCTACTGTACAACGAAGTGAACAAGCTATATTATACACATATCCCCTCCCTCTTGGACCCGCCTCCCACCCACCCACCCCCCTCCTCCATCTACGTCATCACAGAGAACCAATGTGTCATTTTTACTGCTTAATTTTGCCTGTTTGTGTGCTAAGTCACTTCGGTTGTGTCCGACAATTTTGCAACCTCATGGACTGTAGCCCACCAGGTTCCTCTGTCCATGGGATTCGCCAAGCAAGAATACTGGAGTGGGCTGCCATGCCCTCCTGCAGGGGATCTTTCCAACCCGGGGATCAAACCCACAGCTCCTGAGGCCCCTGTATTACGGCAGATTCTTTACCACTGAGTTACCATCTACCACGCCCATGAAATTAAAAGACGCTTACTCCTTGGAAGGAAAGTTATGACCAACCTAGATAGCATATTCAAAAGCAGAGACATTGCTTTGCCAACAAAGTTCCATCTAGTCAAGGCTATGGTTTTTCCTGTGGTCATGTATGGATGTGAGAGTTAGACTGTGAAGAAGGCTGAGTGCAGAAGAATTGATGCTTTTGAACTGTGGTGTTGGAGAAGACTCTTGAGAGTCCCTTGGACTGCAAGGAGATCCAACCAGTCCATTCTGAAGGAGATCAACCCTGGGATCTCTTTGGAGGGAATGATGCTATAGCTGAAACTCCAGTACTTTGGCCACCTCATGTGAAGAGTTGACTCATTGAAAAAGACTCTGATGCTGGGAGGAATTGGAGGCAGGAGGAGAAGGGGACGACAGAGGATGAGATGGCTGGATGGCATCACTGACTCGATGGGCGTGAGTCTGAGTGAACTCCGGGAGTTGGTGATGGACAGGGAGGCCTGGCGTGCTGCGATTCATGGGGCCGCAAAGAGTCAGACACGACTGAGCGACTGAACTGAACTGAACTGAACTGAACGCCCCAAATGCACTGAGTAGCCTAATTTAGAAAACAGGGCCAGAAGCCCTGCAGAATTAACTAGCAGAATCAGAACCAGCAGTGACTTGAAGACCTACCAGGGCTACAGACCATAATATTCTACATCAAATGCAGAATTTTAAAGATACATAAAGATGATTAAAATATTTTTTACATCACAATAAGCAAGCAGGTGTTACAAAGTGGTATTCAAGTACCACACGTTCAGTTTACTTGCTATAATTTTCAAGATGTTGAGCACATCTGGAGATAAAATAGTGCAATTTAAGAAAACTGGGATGGCAAGATCTAAGAATGAAGTTACTATCATTGAACACAAATCAGTGGATTACTGAGACAAGTTTCCCTTTACTGCATTATGTCATTTTTCATTAAGAATAAACTGCAACGTTATTGCTCTGGAATGTATCACAAAGATGCTTTCAAGGGTTGATACTCTGCTCTCTTCTAATCATAAACTGTTACATATGGGTTTCTGGGGTTCTATGGATCACACATGCAAAGAACTCTCCCTTGCCTTGTCTTTCAGTCTTTGTGTAATTGCAGGGAGTACTTATCAATTTTTAGCTCATCTGTAATGGGCAGACCCCCTTCCCTGACTTTTCCCTAAAGTGAAATGAAGTCACTCAGTTGTGTCCAACTCTTTGCGACCCCATGGACTGCAGCCTCCTAGGCTCCTCCGTCTATGGGATTTTCTGGGCAAGAATACTGAAGTGGGTTGCCATTTCCTTCTCCAGAGGATCTTCCCAATTCAGAGACTGAATCAGGTCTCCCGCATTGCAGGCAGACGCTTTACCCTCTAAGTCACCAGGGAAGCCCTTTGCCCTAAAGGACTCTATTTATACTGCACCTCGTATTTTACCCAATTTCCAAGGAGAAGGATGAACTTGGAAAGAGTCTTTCCTCAACCCATTCATCATGCTTGCAAATGGCTGGCATCAGTCCACATTATTTCCCTCACATTCCAACACATGTTGTTCCAAGGCATCTTTCCGTACCATGTAGGAAAGGGCTCCACACGCCAAGAAACAACCAAGGAATCTGATACTCAATCCAAAGACCTTTGAAGAAGATGCTGATGTTGGTTCACTTGAACTAAAAGCTTCTAGAAATGAATCCGAGGGTAAGTTAGTAGCGGATTTAGAAGGAAGATGCGGAGCGGTCCTTCCAGGTCCCATGTCAAGGGAGGTGGTTGGGGGAAAGCCTTGTTTCATCTGCAAACCATCTGAGGAAGCAACTGACAAGGCAGTTCTTTTTAAATGCTTTCCTGTGGCCTCTGGCCCTCTGCTGCTTCCCTCTGTTCACTTCCTCTGCCTCCTTATTTCTGTCCTTTAAAAAGACTGATGATGCAAACCACTTCAGCCCCCACTTGCTCCATTGCCCTGGGTCAAGCTGTCTTCCCCTTTGCTGGAACTGCCTGTCTAACATCTCCTCTCTCAGGTCTACCCTCCTACTGCGCCAGAGCAAACTCAGCAAAGCACAGACCTGGTCCAGTCCCTCTCCTAATTAAAAGTCTCAGAGGCTTCCCATGCCTGCAGGACAGGTCCTTTTCATAGGACCTGGGTTATATTTCCCTTCCATGTCCTATGGTTCCCTGCTCCCTGTACTCCAGGCCCTACCCTCCCTCCACCTCACCTATGCACCTCCTGGCCTCTCCAAATGCAACCCATCCCCGCCTTCTCTCTGCCTGTTTGGCTGATGCTTGAATTTCTTCACAGTTCAGCTCCCCTTTCTCAAACATCCCCACTCCACCCCAGCTCCACTCAGAGTACCTCAAACGGAGCTCTAACTTAGCAAGTATATTTTAACTTCATTTGTTCTACTACCTCTCCCCAGGTCCCACCATCCCACAGAAGATAAAAACTGGGTCTTCCTTTAAAATCCCCTCCCTCAGGGGCACTAACTCCCCTCCATATCCAATCTATCCTGCCTTGAAGAAACTCCAAGACTGGGAGCTGAGAGGTGCTGTAACAGGTGCTCAGGATGGGCCCCCAGGAGCAACGCCCAGGCCTGTCCAGCACAGCTGCAGCAGAAATTGTGTGAGCTGAGGGCTCACGCCAAGGGCATAAGATGTGTTTGCTGCAGTCACTCAGATCTGAGTAACCATGGAAACTCAGAGTAGGAGAGCACCGCAGAGACCCAGGGCCCAGCCTCTCACGTAGGGCAAGGATGCTTTCCCAGATTACTGACAGCGGGCAGCTTCTGCTCCTCTCCTCCCTTGACCTAGCAAAGTGTTATCACCAGACAGCTCACTGCTTGGCATCTCTGCCTGCCTGCCTGCTCATTCACTAAGTGGTGCCTGACTCTTTGCAACCCCACAGACGAGCCCACCTCTCTGTCCATGGGATTCCCCAGGCAAAAATACTGGAGTGGGTTGCCATTTCCTTCTCCAGGAGATCTTCCCCACCCAGGGATCAAACCCACATCTCCTGCATTAGCAAGCAGATTCTTCATCACTTTTCATCAAACAAATTGATCTATTTTAATAATGAAGTGAAAGTGAAGTCGCTCAGTCGTGTCTAACTCTTTGCGACCCCATGGACTGTAGCCTATCAGGCTCCTCCATCCATGGGATTTTCCAGGCAAGAGTGCTGGAGTGGATTGCCATTTCCTTCTCCAGGTGATCTTCTCCACCCAGGAATCGAACCCGGGTCTCCCACATTCCAGGCAGATGCTTTACCGTCGGAGCCAAATATTTAAAAATTAAATAAAGTAACATTGTGTGCATGCTAAGTCGCTTCAGTCATGTCCAACTCTTTGTGACCCACTGAACTATAGCCCACCAGGCTCTTCTGTCCATGGGATTCTCCAGGTAAGAACACTGGAGTGGGTTGCCATTTCCCTCTCCAGGGGTTCTTCCCGACCCAGGGATCGAACCTGTGTCTCTTATATCTCTTGCATTGGCAGGCAGGTTCTTTACCACTAGTGCCACCTGGGAAACCTTGAATGCTTAGTATATGCGAAGTACTATACTAAGAGCTTGGCATGTACCATAATCTTGGTAAGTACCCTCTCTGGTAGATACAGTCATCACCTCCATCTTCTAGGTGAAGACTGTACCAGAAGCTGCCTGTGCTTGCCCATCGGCTCCAGACTCCTCATTTTAGTGCAAGCTGGCAGACTCCCCTGTGCCCACACCTGCATCTCTGGGCCAGAGCTGTTTCCTGGACTATATTTGGCCAGAAGTGGCAGAGAATTAACACCGCCTTAGAAGCGTCCTTCAACCAATGGTCAAAAGGATCGCTCCCCAAGTGGACTGGCTCTGCAGTGGGTGGTCTACCTTGGCTCTCAGAGTTCCCCAGTGGGGCGAAGCTCTGGTCCCACAGTAGTCACACATTTGATAACTCCGCTTTCCTTGGCCATCTTCCCTTCATCTGCTCACTTCCTCATCACTCTACCAGTGTTTTCTGAAGATCACCTCCCAATATTTGCATTGAAACTGAGTCTACTTCTGGACAGCCTAATGAAGACAGGGAGCCAAAGCACAGAGGTGTAGGGACAGCCCGGGATGATGTCTCACTCCAGGGCCCTCACCTGTCTCCACTAGCCTATACTGCTTTTCCACCCAGGCTCCCCACTGGAGAAAGAAATGCCATCTTCTCCTTCCTCTATAACCAAACACATGAAGACAGTTCAAGCAGCTCCTAACCTTTCTCCCGTGACTGTAACAGACGTGGTTTCCATGCGCATCGCCCCCTCATGAGGCACCCTGTCTAGCTTCAAATTCTCCAATTACAATTAAACATATGAATTTTTTTCTACTTTAAACCTTTCATAATTACATCCACATGTTTCTCAATCCTGTGTTATTGTAGAAACAGAGAATTCTAGTAAGCCATTCAATTTTAACCCTATTTTAATATGAAAAAAATTCCTAGGATTATTTTTATGTTCAAAATAGCATTCAAATAGGCACAATGTTGTACTGATTACAGTGAATCTTATTAAATATGGCAATACCAGTAATGATTATGTTCATAAGTTCTTATAGATTTAGCAAGATATAAATATTGAACATCTACTATTTGTTCATTAACAAAATAACAATGAACACTCTAATAGACTCCTACTGTGCATCTTACTCAATGCACCCTCATCCAGAGGTCCTGGATTTTCTTCTGATATATTTTCTCTAGCATCTTCCAGATTGGCTTTAAATAAAAGTTCAGGTCTCAGAGATGAATTCAATAGAAAGTACCCCTAGAGGTAAGCACTTCAGAGCAGGTTGTGTAAAACATCTTTAATAAGTTTAAAGTTCTTGAACTGGAATCAATCTAGGTACAAGGAATCAATCTAGGTACAGTGTGTGTGTGTGTGTGTGTGTGTGTATGTATGTGTGTGTGTTAGTCACTCAGTTGTGTCTAACTCTTTGTGACCCCATGGACTGTATGTAGCCCACCAGGCTCCTCCGTCCATGGGATTTTCTAGGCAATAATACTGAAGTGGGTTGCTGTTTCCTTCTCCAGGGGATCTTCCCAAACCAGGGATCAAACCCAGGTCTCCTGCAGTGCAGGCAGATTCTTACCTACTGAGCCAGCAGGGAAACCCAGGTACAACATAGCCAATGTTAAAAATTGATAACTTCAGGAATTATGTCACAGCTTATGAGATGACAGCTTACAGAATATTAGGGTACGAAGAACATCAGGGAACATCTATTTCGATTTCCTCTTTTGCAGAAGTAAGACGATACAAACAGGTATGACATAATCAGAACTAGAACTTGGGTTTCTAAGCTCTCAATTCAATGCTTAATCTATTTATCATAATCTGTCACATATCCTGAATAATTCACTTTCCATCCATTTACAATCAAGTATCTTTACATATGGAGTCACAAATTCATCTCCATGATAATCAGCACCTGGTTTGGTAAATGAAACTAATCCAATTTATGTCTCAGGAATTTAAAATTAGGACAAGAGACTGAGTCAGCGGAGAGAAACAGAACTGAAAGACTATGCTAAATAGTATAGAATTAACACTAGGTGCCATTTTGGGCCTCTACAAAAAGATTAGTGTAAGTTACCATAGAGTCCCAAAGGATAGAGCGTAGCCTGAGTTTCACTTTCCCAAAGTTTTTCTGGAGTCTGATGACATTTGGACTTCATGAAGGTTATTTGTATTTTAAAGTAATATCCCTCAATGAGCTTACTTGAACCGGCTTAAGTAGATTTCCCTTCCTTGTAACAAAAGTCTCTGAGTAGAAGGCTCTTCCCTCTTTTTGCTTCTAAACTAAGCAACTATAAAGGTGAGTGTTGAATAATGGGATAGTAAGAACGACCTTTGGGATCAGCACAAAGGACTGAAATAATGCAAGAGACTAAGTTTAGCCAAATGCCACCTGTGGTTAGAGACTGTCATGTTGGGGGGAAAGACGCTGAGAGCTCCAACTTGTTAAGTCAGTTTAGGGGCAGTCCCTTGATGTGAAAAATATATAGGTTTTGAGTGGTGCATTTTCTGCCCACTTCCAAATCTAGATTTACCCTGGTCATTCCAAACCAAATTAACAAAGGAGCCTAATTTGTGAACATGAGTTTTCACAATTGAACTCTCATGTGAATTTTCACAACGTGATCTCCCATATTTTAGGGGTGGGTCAGTATTTAAGTGTGGAGTAGGAAATGGCAACCCACTCTAGTATTCTTGCCTGGAAAATTCCATGGATGGAGGCATATGGTAGATTACAGTCCATGGGGGTCGCCAGGGGTGAGATGTAACTGAGTAACTGACCACCACACACGCATGCACAGTTCCTAAGTCAATAGGGCCTCTTCTAATTTCACACTGGTCTTATTGGTTTCCTGGACCCCTCAGACAGACAGGCAATACACCTAAATAAAATACAGCATTAAACACAGTTGTATCAGCCCTATTTGCTTTCAACCAGCAGCCATTTTCCCACAGGCAGATTCTTCACCACTGAACCACCAGGGGAACCCAAGATTTATTATTAGGATACCTTATTAGCTTTATTCATGAAAAATCACCTTATAAGTACATGAATTTGAAGTACATTTTCAGTACAAAGATGTACAAATAGCTCTTTCCAAGCTTGTATTATTTCATTTAGGAGTATCATTTGCTGAAGAATGATAGATTCTTCAATTTTTCATCTCAGGACTCAGTTAGTGAGTGAAATCCAGTCTTTTAATTTTTGGACCATTTCAAATTATTTGTTCATTAGTAAAATATTTCCCCATAAAATAACATTTTCACTACATGCTTCCTGGTACATTGTACATTGGTTACATTTGTACATATTTTTGAAGATATAGGAAAAAGTATGGTTAGTAGATCTATGTAATAGCCATTATATAGGCTCTTGGCTATGACATTCCTAATATTATATTAATAAATTATGATTCATGTGTTTTCTTGTTGCTTTCTGGCCAACAAAAGGCAATTCAGTCTGACAACTTTTATATGTTTTATATAAATATTTGAACTACATTGACATAGCTTAATATAGTAGTAGAACCAAATAACTAGATGTAAATGCTAACTCTGCAATTTACTCTATTTGTAGCACTGGGCAAGTTAATATTTTTGTGCCTCTATTTCCTCGATATAAAATAGGGATGATAATAATAATAACTATCTTTTAGGGTTATTGTGAGGATTAAAGGAATACGTACAAAGCACTTAGTAAGTTCCTAGCACATAGTAAGGACCCTAAGTGTTCTCATTATTATTATTATTACCAGGGTTAATCCTAATTAACAGACAACTTGGTTAACAGTGGCTTAAACCATTAGATTCTTTACCAACTGAGCAGATAACACCACTCTAATGGCATAAAGTGAAGAGGAACTAAAGAGCCTCTTGATGAGGGTGAAAGAGGAGAGTTAAAGAGCCAGATTAAGACTAAATATTAAAAAAAAAAAAAAAAAACAAGATCATGGCATTTGGCTCCATTCAGTTCAGTTCAGTTGTTCAGTCGTGTCTGACTCTTTGTGACCCCATGAATCGCAGCACATCAGGCCTCCCTGTCCATCACCAACTCCTGGAGTTCACTCAGACTCACATCCATCGAGTCAGTGATGCCATCCAGCCATCTCATCCTCTGCCGTCCCCTTCTTCTCCTGCCTCCAATCCCTCCCAGCATCAAAGTCTTTTCCAGTGAGTCAACTCTTCACATGAGGTGGCCAAAGGACTGGAGTTTCAGCTTTAGCATGATTCCTTCCAAAGAAATCCCTGGGTTGATCCCCTTCAGAATGGACTGGTTGGATCTTCTAGCAGTGCAAGTGACTCTCAAGAGTCTTCTCCAACACCACAGTTCAAAAGCATCAATTCTTCAGTGCTCAGCCTTCTTCACAGTCCAACTCTCACATCCATACATGACTACTGGGAAAACACCCCATTACTGCACAGCAAATAGAAGGGGGAAAGGTGGAAGCAGTGACAGATTTCCTCTTCATGGGCTCCAAAATCACTGTGGATGATGACTACTGCCATGAAAAAAGAAGACGATTGCTTCTTGCAGGAAAGCAATGACAAACCTAGACAGTATATTGAAAAGCAAAGACATTATTCTGCTGGCAAAGGTCCATATAGTCAAGGCTATGGTCTTCCCAATGGTCATGAACGTTGTGAGAGCTTGACCGTAAGAAAGGCAGAACATCAAAGAACTGATGCCTTCAAACTGTGGTGCTGGAGAAGACTCCTGAAAGTCCATTGGACAGCAAGAAGATCAAACTAGTCAATCTTAAGGGAGATCAACCCTGAATATTCACTGGAAGGACTGATGCTGGAGCTAAAACTCCAGTATTTTGATCATCTGATGCTAAAAGACGACTCATTGGACAAGTCACTGATGCTGGGAAAGATCAAGGGCAGAATGAGAAGAGGACATCAGAGGATGAGACGGCTGGATGGCATCACTGATGCAATGAACATGAACTTGGGCAAACTCCAGGAGATGGTGAGGAACAGGGAGGCCTGGTGTACTATATTCCACAGAGTTGCAAAGAGTCAGACACAACTGGGTGTCTGAACAACAACAACAATACCATAAGAACATATGTTATTAATATTTACTTAAGAAGTGTGTTGGCCTTGGGGCTGGTTTTTCACTCAAAGATACCATGAAGCAGTCAGGCTCCTCCCATCTTTCTGCATTGCCATGTATTGGCAAAATTTCCCCTCAAAGTCTGCCTCTACAGCTGCCTCAATAGGATGAGGGCAAAATTTTTTTTAAAAAATGTTCACCTCCTGATTAATATTTATCTTTTCAGAAGAAAAACATCTCCCAGAAATAGTCAATAGATGTCTTCTTTATGTATTATTGGCCAGAACTGTGTCACGTGACCACTTCTAGACCAATCACTGGGAAAGAATACAATTGCCATGATTGCTTTAGACTAACCAGGAGTCACTTTTCTGGGGCTGGACCTTTTGTTGCCTGATCAAGAACAGGTTCCTATCACCAAGGGGAAAAAAAGAATAACCACTGGGTGTACGACCAATAGTGTGTCATCAACAAGCATTCATTTGTTGCCTGCTATATGCTCGGCTTGTGCTCCTAATGAAATTGTAGAAACTACCAAAAGAACAATGATATTTTCTTTTCTCCTACTTATTTGTCATCTTTAGATTGAAAGCTACTTCTCTAGGCCCTGCTAAATAACTATACTAGAGCCTTTAAGGCCACCTTCCTAATCCACTCACTCTGAGTGGCTTCACTTACTGTCCCCAATTGTGGTGCATCTTCCTTTTCTTGGTCGAATCTTTGCATTCCATTTCCACTTTCGAGTAGTGATAACTGAAGGTTGAACAAAGAGTGAACGATCCAAAACTCCATGTTTAGAAGATCTGAGCACCCCAGATACCCAGGAGCAAATTCCATTTGTCTTTTTTCTTCATTCTATTAAGGACCTACTATGAGCCAGGCACTTTCATAAAATTCTTTCCATTAATTCTCATCCCCAAAACTCCATGAAATGTGTTTCAGGTTGAGGAAAGAGAGATTAATACAGATAAAATGACTTGTGTAAAGCCGTCACCTAGTTATTAACCATATGCTACATTCGAGCCATGCCCTGTCCTAAATGTCACTCATGAATTCATTCCTTTAATTCTCTTAACCACCTAGTAAAGTAAGGATTCAATCACTGATACTTCCCAAGCACCCTCTATAGATGAAAAATCTGCAGCTTCAAAAGCTAAATAAGTTCAAGTTCACCCAACTAGAAAGTGACAGGTATTCTACAAAGCTGGGTCTAATTCAAACACCTCCTGTTAAGTCCCACCCACCCCTATACTGCAGGAAATTGAACCCAGGCCTCCTAACTCCTGGGCCTATTCCAAAATCCCTAAATCAGAATGGAACACTCTGATGTTTTATTCTACCAGTTTGTTCTATGAAGTGCTCTCCAAGTAGTTCATAATTGGGCCAGTTGTCTAAAACAAAGTTGGGAATTTATCCAAAAGTATTTAGCAAATTAACAACTCCATCTTTCCTTTCTGAGAGCAGATAGGCAAAGCTAGCTGATTTCTATTGAGTTTAAAGAAAGAGACTCTTGGGGAGACAGATTATCAACATTCATCATGTTTCTGCCTTGCCCTCAAGACCCAGATTAGAGGTTAACATTTGAATTAGGCAAAATCACATAGTTGTGTGCTTTACCTACTTTAACTTTGTTAACTGCTCTGTGTTTTAAAAATAATATGACTAGGGACTCTGCTATAAACCGTTAAGACCTTTTATGTGCTTTTAGCCCCAGATTAGAGCTTGCCAGGAAAGAGATTTCACAATGGCTAACTGCTTCAACTTCACCCTCGAAGGAAGCTTTCTATCCCCGAGTATCTATGTTATGTGGCCTTGCTCTGGGAGCCTCCTACTCAAAAGTCAACTGGGGTGCTATCCATAGAAACATAGAGTTCAAAGGATCATTCCTTGCCTGTTTGCAGCCCTATTAGGGACTTACAAGTAGTATAGATAAGTATTTCTTTTACTTCTTTTTCTTTCAGTTTTTGTTTGTTGTTGCTTTGCCTTGGGTACCTAAGTTTTAAATATTCTTTTTGTTTTTGTTCAGCCACTAAGTTGTATCCAACTCTTTTGTATCCAACCCCAGTACTATATCCCACCAGGCTCCTCTGTCCATGGGATTTCCCAGGCAAGAATAGTGGAGTGGGTTACCATTTCCTTCTCTAGGGGATCTTCCCAAGCCAGGGATCAATTGACAGGTGGACTCTTTACCACTGAGCCACCAGGGAAGCCCAAGTTTTAAATATGTCACCAGTCAAAATATTATCAAATCTTGTACCAAGATGCATTTATTTTCATAAAAGCATGAGGTTTCAGATAGCAGAACCTGATAGCTGAACTCTGACACTAACTCCATAGCCCTATACAGCTGGTCCTCAGTAGCTGGGAAATTGTGTTTTAGGGTAGCACATGTATGCTGATCAAGCCAACTTATATAAACAACCCACCAAGTAATTAAAAGATGGTATAATAATCCTAGTGACCAAGATATTTAAGAAGATTCAGACGCCTGTGTAAAATAAATGATTAAAGAAAACAGTGTAATAATGTTATATTTACAGTTTTCTTTCATTTGTATACCAAAACAAACACATATATACACCTTCCAGAAACCATGTCCTGGGTTAGTATCTGGCTTTGCCTTCCTTCATGTCTAGTGGTAGGAATAGAAGAAAATGTCCCTTCTAAATATAGAACAGTGAAATATAATTAGTGCCATAATGCATGGACTTATAAAGAACAGGGGAAATGAGATGAAGAAGCAAGGTTTTTGACCCCAAAAAATCCTTTAAAGATAATTTTCTGGTCTAACAAAGGCTTGTTTCATAAAGAAAAAATTGGGGCTCAGAATTAAGAAGACTTCAGTATCTTCCTTCATTTGTGTGAAGCACTGATATATGTACCCTGCCATGGGTAAAACAGATAGCTAGTGGAAAGCTACTATATAGCACAGGAAGCTCAGCCCGGTGCTTTGGGACAACCTAGAGGAACGGAATTGGGGCGAGTGGGAGGGACACTTAAGAGGGAGGGGATGTATGTATATTTACAGCTGAACGCTTTGTTGTACAGAAGAAACTAACACAACGTTGTAAAGTAATTATACTCCAAAAAAAGAGAGTATATATGTGTATAACTGAGTCAGTTTGCTATATAGCAGAAACTGGCACAACAATGTAAATCAACTATACTTCAACAAAACAAAAAAAGAATTCCAGTTATAAAAAAACAGTCTCCATCATACCTTCTCTCCCACTCACAAGAACTTTAAATGATATTCTGGAGAGAAAATGTTATTTATAAAAACAATCCCAAAATATTAACAAAATGGCAATAAGAACATACATATCAATAGTTACTAATACTTTAATTAACAATTTAATGTAAATTGACTAAATAATCCAACCAAAAGACACCAAGTGGCTGAACGGATACAAAAACAGGATCTGTATATATGCTGCCTACAAAAGATTCACTTTAGATCTAAAGACATACAGAAACTGAAAGTGAAGGGATGGGAAAGTTATCCCATGCAAATGGAAATCAAAAGAAGGCCAGGGCAGTACATATATCAGACAAAATAGATTTTAAAGTAAAGAATTGCAAGAGACAAAGAAGACATTAATAATGATTAAGGGATTAATCAGAGAAGAATATGAATATATATACACCAAACATAGGAGCAACCAATATATAAGCAAATATTAACAGACATAAAGCAAGAAGAAATTGACAGCAACCCAAGAGAAAGTGCTTTCTGTAAGGAGCTTAGAATGTGAATAGCATAAAAAAAAAAAAAAAAAAAAAACCTTAGAGCTGAGACAGATTTCTAGTCTAGGATCAAAAGCACCACTGCCATAATTAAAATTGTTCTCTAACACAGAGGAACCACAGCCCAGTGCTGCCAACTTACAGCCCTAGTGTTTCAGCTAACCACAAGGAGTTAATAATTATTGAGTGCTTACTATACAAGCTAAGCACCTACATGCATTATCTCTTTTGAAAAATCGTGTTTGGAACAAAGATTTACTTTCATGCCTAGAGTACAGAATCTATGCTAGAGATTATGTTCAAAGAAATTATTTCACTAAAATAATTGTAGTCACTTTATCAGCTGCTTTGCAAACACTGATTTTTTTCTTTTTCTTTAAGACTTTGGCTCAGAAACAAGCCAAAAAAGCATAACACAGTCCTCTAAACCCAACCTTAAAACTGTCCTTGTCTCCATTTCTTGCTCTTGTTTGAAAAGCCAGACTTGACATAAAAGTACGACTTCACTGGGTGTGACTGGCAGGCCCAGACAGGAGAGGTGCACATTTCATTTTGGGGATCAGCATTTGGGGCAACTTCAGAGCAATGTCTCCGTGTGGCTAGCATACGGATCTCAGGGTGAGAGCTGAGGATCTAAATAAGCTGAAAAAGAGAATATATGTGAACAAAAAAGGCAGACCCGACTGCAGGTTAATGTGGAACAAGTGTCAAGTCTGGACGCCAGTTCAGGCTGAGAGGAGGCGTGACAGCTGTGGATCCTGACAGAGGTGGATCCTGACAGAATCAGATCAGGTCTTCCTGCAAGCCTGTTGGTGCACCGAGGAAACCAGGAAAGCCTAGGGCAGCACCTCACAAAACCAGCTCAGGAGAGCTGCCCAAAAAGTGGTCCATAAGGCAGCCCCTACAGTCAGCACCCCGAAACAAATATTGCTCACAAATGTATGCCAGAGGAGCCACCTCTCAGGAGCAAACGCCATCTTTCTTTCGATTAGTTCAGAAACTTGCCCTCCAGAAATCAGAGGAGAGCTCTGGAGAGGTTGGAGGCGGTGGAAGTTGTGTATGTTTCCAACTCTGTGAATATCTTTTTAATTCTTTTCTCCCCTGCCTGTTCAGTAGCCTTTTTCCTTCCATGAAGTATTTTTTTCCTTTGCAATGGGATTTTCATCTTAGGGTTAGATTTCTATTATAGAATATACAGGAAAAAAAAAAACACAAAGAAAATTAAAATTATACTTAATCCCACCACCTGATTACCACTGCTAATCTTTGTCTTTATTGAATTCAAGTCTTTTAATTTTTCTTTGTTTGTATGTATATATGCACATACTTATATTGTGCAAATGTTTGTACATATAGTCAGTTATTTTATAAAATTGGGATCACTCCAAGGTACAGTTTTGTGATCTGCTTTTTTCCACTCAATATGATGGCAGCATATTCTCAAGCCATTACATAGTCTCGGGAAACACATTTTTTTTAAATGACTATAATTACTCTTTCTATTCAGCCTTTGACATTGAGAATAGTACATTAAATGGAGTGATATATGGATTGCTCCCCCTTTTTAATGTAACTTTGAGCCATTTGTATTTGATTGCACTCATCTTAATGCACTTTCCTATTGTTTTTCAAGATCAGACAATTTAAGTGCAACCAATTAAATTGAAAATACTGAGAACATCAGGAAAGATTTATTGCTGGTATAAACTATCAAGGAAGCCTAAGCCAGCTATATTTCTCAAAACAGCCATATCTACAAAATAAAGTTTATCTCCTTTAAATAAGAGATAACTTATTTTTTATGATTTTAGATATTACAGTAGGCTGACTTAGTCAAGTCATGACCTAGGATGGCACTATGCTAGCTACTGGATATTGACTTGCAAACATCTGAAACCTTTTATCCCATTAGATGTTACTTGTTAGCATGACACCATCTGGTCATCTAGAAAAATCTGGATAATGACTGCATTATCAGTAGGACTTCACTTTTGAACAGCTTTTATTCCCAATGTTTGATTCCATGTGTTTGGCTTCAACCTGGTTGTTTGGAGCTCTCAGGAAACATTCTCCCAGAGAAATAGGCTCTAAGTGGTAGCTGACAAGGAACCAGAGGCATAACATGCCACACTCAGTTTAGTTCAGTCTCTCAGTCGTGTCTGACTCTTTGTGACTCCATGGACTGCAGCACACCAGGCTTCCCTGTCAATCACCAACTCCCAGAGCTTGCTCAAACTCATGTCCATTGAGTCAGTGATGCCATCCAACCATCTCATCCTCTGTCATCCCCTTCTCCTCCTGCCCCCAATCCCTCCCAGCATCAGGGTCTTTTCAAATGAATCAGTTCATCGCATCAGGTAGCCAAAGTACTGGAGTTTCAGCTTCAGCATCAGTAATTCCAGAGAATATTCAGGACTGACTTCCTTCAGGATTGACTTGTTGGATCTTCCTGCAGTCTAAGAGACTTAAGAGTCTTCTTTAACACCATAGTTCAAAAATATCAATTCATTAGCACTCAGCTCTCTTTATAATCCAACTCTCACATCCATACATGCTGCTGCTGCTAAGTCATTTCAGTCGTGTCCAGCTCTCTGCGACCCCAGAGACGGCAGCCCCCCAGGCTCCCCTGTCCCTGGGATTCTCCAGGCAAGAACACTGGAGTGGGTTGCCATTTCCTTCTCCAATACATGAAAGTGAAAAGTGAAAGTAAAGTCGCTCAGTCGTGTCCAACTCCTAGCGACCCCATGGACTGCAGCCCACCAGGCTCCTCCGTCCATGGGATTTTCCAGGCAAGAGTACTGGAGTGGGGTGCCATTGCCTTCTCCGCATCCATACATGACTACTAGAAAAACCACAGCTTTGACTAGATGGACTTTTGTTGGCAAAGTAATGTCTCTACTTAATATGCTATCTAGATTGGTCATAGCTTTTCTTCCAAGGAGTAAGCGTCTTTTAATTTCATGGCTGCAATCACCATCTGCAGTGTTTTGGAGGCCCCCAAAATGAAGTCTGTCCTGTTTCCATTGTTTCCCCATCTATTTGCCATGACGTGGTGGGACCAGATGCTATGATCTTTAATTTTTGAATGTTGAATTTTAAGCCAAATTTTCACTCTCTTCTTTCACCTTCATCAAGAGGCTCTTTAGTTACTCTTCACTTTCTGCCATAAAAGTGGTGTCATCTGCATATCTGAGGTTATTGATATTTCCCCTGGCAATCTTGATTCCAGCTTGTGCTTCATCTAGCTCAGCATTTCTCATGATATACTCTCCATATAAGTTAAATAAGCAGGGTGACAATATACAGCCTTGACATACTCCTTTCCCAATTTGGAACCAGTCTATTGTTCCATGTCGGGTGCTAACTGTTGTTTCTTCCTCTGCATACAGATTTCTCAGGAGGCAGGTTAGGTTGTCTGGTATTCCCATCTCTTGATAATTTTCCACACTTTGTTGTGATTCATACAGTCAAAGGCTTTGGCATGGTCAATAAAGCAGAAGTAGATGTTTTTCTGGAACTCTCTTGCTTTTTTATGATCCAACAGATATTGCCAATTTGATCTCTCATTCCTCTGTCTTTTCTAAATCCACCATGAACATCTGGAAGTTCGCACTTATGTACTGTTGTTGAAGCCTGGTTAGGAACATTTTGATCATTACTTTGCTAGCATGTGAGATAAGTGCAATTGTGCAGTAGTTTGAACATTTGGGCATTGCTTTTCTTTGTGATTGGAATAAAAACTGATCTTTTCCAGTCCAGTGGCCATTGATGAGTTTTTCAAATTTGCTGGCATATTGAGTGCAGCACTTTCACATATCTTTTAGGATTTGAAATAGCTCAACTGCAATTCCATCACCTCCACTAGCTTTGTTCATAGTTATGCTTCCTAAGGCTCAGTTGACTTCACATTCCAGGATGTCTGGCTCTAGGTGAGTGATCACACCATTGTGGTTCTCTGGGCCATGAAGATCTTTTTTGTACAGTTCTTCCGTGTATTCTTGCCACCTTTCTTAACATCTTCTGCTTCTGTTAGGTCCAGACCATTTTTGTCCTTTATCAAGCCCATCTTTGCATGAAATGTTCCATTGGTATCTCTAATTTTCTTGAAGAGATCTCTAGTCTTTCCCATTCTGTTGTTTTCCTCTATTTCTTTGCATTGATTGCTGAGGAAGGCTTTCTTATCTCTCCTTGCTTTTCTTTGGAACTCTGCATTCAGATGAGTATATATTTCCTTTTCTCCTTTGCCTTTAGCTTCTCTTCTTTTCTCAGCTGTTTGTAAGGCCTCCTCAGACAACCATTTTGTCTTTTTGCACTTATTTTTCTTGGGGATGGTCTTGATCACCACCTCCTGTACAATGTTACCAACCTCCATTCATATTTCTTTAGGCACTCTATCAGATCTAATCCCTTGAATCTATTTGTCACTTCCACAGTATAATCATTAGGGATTTGATTTAGGTCATACCTGAATGATCTAGTGATTTTCCCTACTTTTGTTCAATTTAAGAAGAAATTGGAGAAGGAAATGGCAACCCACTCCAGTGTTCTTGCCTGGAGAATCCCAGGGATGGGGGAGCCTGGTAGGCTGTCATCTCTGGGGTCACAGAGAGTTGGACACAACTGAAGTGACTTAGCAGCAGCAGCAGCATGTATGGATGTGAGAGTTGGATTATAAAGAGAGCTGAGTGCTGATGAATTGATTTTTTGAACTGTGGTGTTAGAGAAGACTCTTAAGAGTCCGTTAGACTTCAGGAAGATCCAATCAGTCAATCCTGAAGGAAATCAGTCCTGAATATTCACTGGAATTACTGATGCTGAATTTGGCAATAAGGTATTCATGATCTGAGCCACAGTCAATTCCTGGTCTTGTTTTTACTGACTGTATAGAGCTTCTTCATCTTTGGTTGCAAAGACTATAACCAATCTGATTTCATTATTGACCATCTGGTGATGTCCATGTGTAAAATCTTCTCTTGTGTTGTTGGAAGCGGGAGTTTGCTATGAACAGTGCATTCTCCTGGCAAAACTGTAGTCTTTGCCCTGCCTCATTTTGCACTCCAAGGCCAGACTTGCCTGTTACTCCAGGTATCTCTTGACTTCCTACCTTTGCATTCCAGTCCCCTATGATGAAAAGGACATCGGTTTTTTGGTGTTAGTTCTAGAAGGTCTTGCAGGTCTTCAAAGAACCGTTAAACTTCAGCTTCTTTAGCATTACTGGCTGGGGCATAGGCTTGGATTACTGGGATATTGAATGGTTTTCCTTGGAAATGAACAGAGATCATTCTGTCATTTTTGAGATTGCACCAAGTACTGCATTTCAGGCTCTTTTGTTGACTATGAGGCCTACTCCATTTCTTCTAAGGGATTATTGCCCACAATAGTAGATATAATGGTCATCTGAATTAAATTTGCCCATTCCTGTCCATTTTAGTTCACTGATTCCTAAAATCAGTCGATGTTCACTCTTGCCATCTCCTTTTTGACCACTTCCAATTTCCCTTAATTCATGGACCTAACATTCCAAGTTCTTATGCAGTATTCTTTACAGCATCGGACTTTGCTTCTATCACCAGTTACATCCACAACTGGATATTGTTTTTGCTTTTGGCTCTGTCTCTTCATTCTTTCTGGAGTTATTTGTCCACTCTTCTCCAGTAGCATATTGGGCACTTACCAACCTGGGGAGTTCATCTTTCAGTGTCCTATCTTTTTGCCTTATCATACTGTTCATGGGGCTCTCAAGCATGAATATTGAAGTGGTTTGCCAAGGGGTACCATATAACAGTGTAATAATCACACTGGGAGAACATCAATTCAGAGTACTTTAGTGGGACCACTGACTTTTTTCTCACTTTTCACCCCAACTACCCAGTGGCAGCAGTAAGGATTCCAGAGAGCAATCTCAGAACATTCAAAGAATCAAAGTCCTGGGGAAAAAAAAAAAAAAAGGCCCAAGGGCTCCAGGGAAGTGTGTCTGCTCCTCAGAGCCTTCTCAGTGTGGTCCACCTTCCAGACCCTCTGCTCTGAGCACCTCAGGATGATCTACCTGCTCAACTTTCTGCCATTACCATCTGTGGACACTCCTCAAGCTTGAATCCCTACACTTGCCCTCTTTCCAAAATTTTTAACCCTTACTTTTCCTCTAAAAATTTTAAAATCTTTTTTTGAAGTTTGCCTAGGAGTTGGTGCTTCCAAGAATACTAAGAAAAAGTGAAAGCTTCCCTGCCAAGTCCAACCACAATTTTAGCATTCTATAGAAAGACAAGGAAGGATTAGAGAATACAGAGATCTAGAGAAAAACAGGCATCTCCACTTCAGAGGAACAGTCCATTCCAGTGACTCTCCTGAATATCAGGGCCGCTGGAGAGCAAGAAGGAAGAGTGAAAGGGTAAAGTAGAGACTAGGCTTCTTCCACGAGGGACCTCAGGAATATTACAGGAGAAATCTATTGGAGAATCAGCTTCCCGTGTTATTTTCCTCTTTTTTGCTTCTATAATATCACCACTTAAGTGGATAGTAAACAGGGAAGTCAACGGTTCCTAAATTCCTACCATTGTCCAGGCACTGGGGCTTTTACAAATGAGGAAACTGAGCCTCAAGGAGGTTAAGTTAGAAACAAAGAGAAGCAAGAAGAGGATGAAGCTCTTAGCAGGAGTGAAGCCAAGAAGAGCAAGTTGGAGGACAGAAGGAAGCCCCGGAGTGTCAGCTGGAAGGGGAAATGGCTCTCTGTTCCCTGTCTGCCATTCCCTATCCCTGCTTACAATGGGGCTACCATTCCAAAGACCATTCCTACATATGGAATGAAATTAAGGCGTGCATCTGTTGATGGGGCTGTATTCTGATTTGGCATCATGTTTACGCCACCATGATGTGTTTTGGTTTCTATCAAAAGAGGCTCAGAAAAAATTACTTACAGTTAACTGTTTCTATCCAGGCATTCGTTCTTCCCTCCCTGCTCATCCTGCACTGTCAAACTGAATTTGTTCTAAGATCCCACTTAAATCTGCAGTTTTAAATTCTGCAAACAAGTTGTGGTTTAAACATGAATTCAACTATTTTCAAAATGGATTATGATGTCTTACTTTCAGTTGTTTTTATGTGAACAGGGCTTTTTTTTTCAACCTGGGACATAAACAAACTCTAAATTTCATTTCTTTCCCTTTAGCTGGTTATATCAGTTTAAGATTTTAAGCTAATTTGTTTTAAAGCCTTTTTACAAATCGAAGTTGTAGGGTCTCTCCCCTAGAACAGTCTTTCCTAATCTCTAGGAAAGTTATCTTTCCTATGATAATTTAGAGCTTTCTCATCTTATTTTGGGGCTTCCCAAGTGGCATTAGTAGTAAAGAACCCACTTACCAATGCAGGAGAGCTAAGAGACAGTTCAATCACTGGATAGGGGAAGATCCCCTGGAGAAGGTCATGGCAACCCAGTCCAGTATTCTTGTCTGGAGAGTCCCATGGACAGAGGAGCCTGGAGGGCTACAGTCCATAGGGTCACAAAGAATCAGACACAACTGAAGTGACTTAGCCTAGCATAGCATCTTATTTTAATAAATCACTTAGCATTATTCTCACTGATAGGTAATATTAACAGCAACAACAAAACCCATTCCTAAGTGAAGGAGATGGACTAGAAAGCTCAGACAAGAATTGATATCTTAATAAATATTCTCCGATACTTAGCAAAGTTCATATTTCTGCTCAGTTTAGAACTCAGCATTACAAATGTTGGAGAAACAAAAACATGAGCATTCCAGGGAAAGTCTTATTTTTGAAAAGCAGGGAAAACACTTGACAACCATGCAGAAAAGGTCCAAACCTTTCAACAGTGAATCGGAAGGAGTGTGAAGTTCCTACCAGCACCAACATCAACAAAAACGGACATTTCAGAAGCCTTTGGACTGCCTGGTATATAGAAAAAAATTCCTTGGGTTTCTTCCTGTCCCCACTGTCCCCTAAGCACGGAAAATAAGCAGCAGCTTCATTAACACTACCCTCAGTGAGGCTGCTTCTTCACAATCTAAGCACACGGGACAACTTTATTGCTGAAGAAAAGCAGGGTCTAGCTCCTCAGGCTAGAGCCATGCCAAACCCCGAGGCAAAACAAGACTGCCTTCCTTATTATGATGGGATGTAAGATGTCTCTAAGGCTTACAGTTCAACTTTTACAACACTTCCCTTGGCCTTCAGAATTACTCTATATTTACAAGGTACAGTCCCTTCATTCCCACAGGCAAATTTATTTGCTAAAACTGGAACAAAAAGTCAAAGCCTAACGAGTTCAAAGACTTCAGGTCCAAAGATTTCTGAAGACTTTGGATTCAATTTCTATTTTGTGTCTCGGGGTTATTATCTACGTGGATTAGGTTATTGTGGATACGGAGAACTTGTTCTTTCTTTTTAAAAAATTATTCTTAAAATTAGATGAATGTAAAATTATGACAAGTCAATGCATTTATAGCGTATTGGTATGACCTATTATGCTATATCATGCATCATTGCTTTACTTTCCCCATTCAGTCACTAATAACTATGTTTTAAAATAATAAGCCCTATCTTTCATTGTGAGTATTTACAAAGCACAAGTTTTCAGTAACTGTAATTTTTCTTTTTAAAGAGTTATATGATATCTTTCAAATGAGCCTGCTTTTTAAAGTATTCAGTTCCATTATTATGATTTTCCTTTATTTTAAGCGTACTTATTTTATAGTATCCTAATTTTCATATTGCCTTAATAAGTTCCCAGGATATACATTTTCCTAATTTTTATTGTTTCATGTTGTGATATGTGGTGTGTGTGTATGTGTGTGAATGGATTCTGTATGCTGTGGATTGTAGAAATATGTTTATTTTTATTTTATTCTCTAAAGGAAGCCCTAGGGGTTTCATTAGTCTACAATAAGTTCCTATATCGATTTTTCAGCTTGGGAGTCCCCAAGAAGCAGGTAGGGTACATTTGGATTTCTAGAAGAGATGGTTAGACAGCACACCAACTCAATGGACAGGAGTTTGAGCACACTCTGGGAGACGGTGAAGGACATATGAGCCTGACGTGCTACAGTCCATGGGGTTGCAAGAGTTGGCTACGACTTAGTGACTGAACAACAATGACAAAAAATAGAATTTCAATTTGTCACGAGAAGTACTTTTTCCACCAGGACCCTGGGTACTCCTGAGCTTCCTTGGAGCTTTCCTGGGCCTGTGGGGAATTTTTAAAGTTTACCTTTTACTAAAAGGGAAGGCATCCATAGCCCTGGCTTCAGGCTAGGATCTCAGCAGCCAGGAGTAAGCCAAGGACAGGTCTTTAGGCATGGAAACCCTACCATCTCCCTAGGCATTTGGGGCATGTATCAAAGTCTAATTCTCTTCTGGGCCATGATGACAGCTCCTCATGAGCTTATCATCTTAGTTCTGAATTCCCTCTTTTTTTTTTTTTTTTCTGATACCTAGAGATTTCCCCTTCTTCCTTCCGAGTAAATCCTTCTATTTTTAACATTTTATGTTAAAATTTTTATTTTATTTTTAAAATTTTTTATTTTATATTGAAGTAGAGTTGATTAACAATGTTGTGTTTCTTTCATGTATACAGCAAAGTGATTCAGTTATACATATACTTGTATTGACTCTTTTCCAAATTCTTTCCCCATTTAGGTCATTACAGAATATTGAGCAGAGTTCCCTGTGCTGTACAGTAGAAACTTGCTGTTATCTATTTGAAATGTAACAGTGTATACATATCAATCCCAAACTCCCAATCTATTCCTCCCCTGCCACCCTTCTCTCCCAGTAACCATAAATTCCAAGTCTGTGAGTCTGTTTCTGTTTTGTAAATAAGTTCATCTGTATCATTTTTTTTTGGATTCTGCATGTAAACAATATCATATATTTGTCTTTCTCTATCTGACTTACTTTACATAGTATGATAATCTCCAGATCCATACCTGTTGTTGAAAATGACATTATTTCATTTAAAAAAATTCATTATTGTTATGTGTTTTTTGTGTATACAGAGCTTCTACAATAGCCTGTCATGTTGCTGGAACCAACAATCTAAAAAACCTTTAGGTAATTTTCTCATTAACTCATCAGGACAAGGAAGTAAACATATTTCCCCAATTTTAGAGGAGAGTAGAAATTCAATGTTTTAAGTCACAGAATCAATTCATGATGAAATAAGACTGGTGACAACTAGGCCAGTGTTTTTTCCATTCGGAACTGTGGCTCAGATCCAGTCTACTAGAGATTCCTAATCAAAAGGTTGAAGTCAACCTTTTGGCACTAGAAACTGTCTTCAGGCTCAATAAACAATGCCTTAACACATATATCCTATTATGTTTCAATTATATCTAAATTTTGTAAATAATGAAATGTAACTTCATTTAAAAGTAAAACTCCAAGTAAATCTACTTGGTGCCTAATTCAGAAATATTGGCTACATAGTCCTAAGGAGATTACATATATATATACACACACACACACACACACACACAAATATATAACAAAGGATGATTGTGCAATAGTTCTCATAGTAGCAAAACGTCAGAGAAAATGTAAATGACCAATAATAGGGCAATGAATAAACTATGATATTACATAGGGGTTAAAAAAAGTGTGGCTCTGTGTAAACTGACATGAAACAACTTTCAAGACAGTGTTGCGTTGCAGCATAATACAGAATGATCAGTTTGTTAAAAATGCATATACCGCACACAAAAAGCAGCACCGAGTCCTTTTAGAGATGCACATCTGTATATGAGGGCAGAGAAAAGTTAAGGGTGGATACGAGCTACGCTACTAATAGCAGTTCCCTCCAGGGAGGCGTCTGGAAATGGAGCTCAGGTCAGCAGATGGAAAGCAGGCTCCATCTTTAGAGGCTGTATAACTGAAATTCATAACCAGTTGTATTTAAGTGCTTTCAAAAAGAGGCCATGTAACTGAACTCACAATAGCTTTTTTTTTTTTTTTTCATTGTGTTATTTCTCTGTCAACGGACACTAAAAAAACATATGTTAATCCATGAAAATTGTTGAAGCACTGTGGGCCTCCTAATCACATTACTGGTGACCTCTGTCCCTAGCCACACGCCTCTTTGTGTAATTAATGGCTATGCTAATAAGGCTAGAAAAGCAATCTGGAATTATTGTGAAACTATAAATCCTGGTACACAAAGTCCATGACTAAGGCTAGTAGATCACACTGAGGTGTATATTAAGAAGGAAAGTGTCATGGAAAACAGACTATAATTTCTTCAAAAGATTAGAAATAAAGTTGTCACCTGATCTAGAAAACTCACTCCTAGGCATATATCTGGACAAAACTCTAATTCAACAGGATACATGTACCCCTATGTTCATACCAGCTCTATTCACAATAGCCAAGACATGGAAGCAACCTAAGTGTCTACTGACAGATAAATGGATAAAAAGATGTGATATACATGTACAATGGAACCTTATTCAGCTACTAAAAAAGAGAATGAAATAATGCCATTTGCAGCAGCAATGTGGATGGACCTAGAGATTATCATATTAAGTGAAGTAAGTCAGGAAGAGCAAAGATCATATGATATCACTTACATATAAAATCTATAATATGACACATATGAATTTATCTATGAAACCAAAACAGACTCTTAGACATTGAGAACAGACTTGTGGTTGTCAGCAGTGGGAGGGGAGGCAGAGGGATGGATTGGGAGTTTGGCATTAGCAGATACAAACTGCTATATATAGAATGGATAAACAACAAGGCCCTACTATATAACACAGGGAACTATATTCAATATCCTATAATAAACCATAAAGGAAAAGAATTTTAAAACAAAAGAATGTGCGTGTGTGTGTGTATAACTGAATCAGTTTGCTGTAGAGCAACAATTAAGACATCAGTAAATCAACTATACTTCAATAAAATAAATTAAAAGGAAAACAGGAAGTATCATATGAACCTACTGCTGCCAAAGAAGTTAAAATATCACAGGCTCTCACTGTGCAAGCCTGCCTTTACCCCTACATCAAACTATAAAGTCGACCAGATACAAAGATCAAGCAACCAAAAAAATTCATGTCTTTCTTGTGTCTTTGTTGTATATTGTTTTCTGTCTTGGAGATCCTTGCTAATTGCTATGGGAGAGGCACACTAGGTGTTTCTATTACCACTGAGAAAACAGAACTTTTTTGTTTTCCCTTAGATTTACTAAGTTTAAAAACAAACAAACAAACAAAAAAAGTAGCCCAAATGTATTGAGATCTCCTTCTGTTACAAATTTCTGCAAATTCAGGCTGAACGACCTTTAGGTTCAAATCATTTTTAGCTACTAAAGATCAGGTGGTGTTCCAGGAGGGCTCCTGGTGAAGAGGCCAAGAAAGAAATGGTCAGGGAAGGTACATCTTCAAACAGACACTGACTATGAGTTAGCTTCTCTGGTGGCTCAGTGGTAAAGAATCTACCTGCCAATGCAGAAGTCACAGGAAACGTGGGTTCGATCCCTAGGTCAGGAAGATCCCCTGCAGGAGGAAATGGCAATCTACTCCACTATTCTTGCCTGGAGAATTCCATGGACAGAAGATACTAACAAGCTATAGTCCATGGGGCTGCAAAGACTCAGACATGACTGAAGCAATTGAGCACCCACACAACAATAATAATAATAATAAAAAGATCTAGCATAATATCAATGAAGAAGTCAAAACACTCATGGATGTAAGTGCTTCTCAGTGAGGTTTAGACCCACGCTACTGACCAAAGTCATAACACAGGGTTTAGAGAAGGTGGTTCTTATTCAAAATAAAGCTCAAAAGTCATGGGAGGAATTCTCCAAATGCTTGCTTTCAGTTCAGTTTAGTTGCTCAGTCGTGTCCGATTCGTTGCGACCCCATGAATCGCAGCACGCCAGGGCTCCCTGTCCACCACCAATTCCCAGAGTCCACCCAGACTCACCTCCATCAAGTCAGTGATGCCATCCAGCCATCTCATTCTCGGTCGTCCCCTTCTCCTCCTGCCCCCAATCCCTCCCAGCATCAGAGTCTTTTCCAGTGAGTCAACCCTTCGCATGAGGTGGCCAAAGTACTGGAGCTTCAGCTTTAGCATCATTCCTTCCAAAGAAATCCCAGGGCTGATCTCCTTCAGAATGGACTGGTTGGATCTCCTTGCAGTCCATGGGACTCTCAAGAGTCTTCTCCAACACCACAGTTCAAAAGCATCAATCTTCGGCACTCAGACTTCACATCCAACTCTCACATCCATACATGACCACAGGAAAAACCATAGCCTTGACTAGACGGGCCTTAGTTGGCAAAGTAATGTCTCTGCTTTTCAATATGCTATCTAGGTTGGTCATAACTTTTCTTCCAAGGAGTAAGTGTCTTTTAATTTCATGGCTGCAGTCACCATCTGCAGTGATTTTGGAGCCTCAAAAAATAAAGTGTGACTCTGCTTCCACTGTTTCCCCATCTATTTCCCATGAAGTGATGGGACCGGATGCCATGATCTTTGTTTTCCGAATGTTGAGCTTTAAGCCAACTTTTTCACTCTCCTCTTTCAATTTCATCAAGAGGCTTTTCAGTTCCTCTTTACTTTCTGCCATAAGGGTGGTGTCATCTGCATATCTGAGGTTATTGATATTTCTCCTGGCAATCTTGATTCCAGCTTGTGTTTCTTCCAGTCCAGTGTTTCTCATGATGTACTCTGCATAGAAGTTAAATATGCAGGGTGACAATATACAGCTTTGATGTACTCCTTTTCCTATTTGAAACCAGTCTGTTGTTCCATATCCAGTTCTAACTGTTGCTTCCTGACCTGCATATAGATTTCTCAAGAGGCAGGTTAGGTGGTCTGGTATTCCCATCTCTTTCAGAATTTTCCACAGTTTATAGAAAAACATCTATGCTTGCTTCAGACGACAATTAATTTCCTATCACTTTTTAAAGAACACATATCCTGATAAAAGAACATTTTCATACAGATTTAAGCCCTTTAATCCACTTTCAAATGCAATAAAATCATTCCTCAGATATTGGCTGAAAAATACAAAGACTCCAGAGTCTTGTGGAACCATGGAAATAAGGAAATGATGGTTTTTAAATAAAGCGTTAACTTTAAAAATGCCAACCCAGCCAAGCCCTTAGCTGTTTTTTTTTTTTCCAGTTTCCTCATCATAAGTGCCACTATACACTTTGTCTACTCAAAATTTAATGAGTTTTAATGTTATCCCTTCAAGTAAGGGTTCTGTGTATCCACTGAAACTTCCTTATAAATCTGAACAGAAGTATCTTAATTTCCCCCTCTAGATAGAACCTTGGTTGAAAAGTTGCACTGCATAGGAAATTAAACCGTGTATTCTCATCCCTCGTGTGTGGCTTAGTTGTTCTCAGCTGTACATTAAAATCTCTATCTGAAGTCAAATAGGTGGGCAGTTTGGGCAGATATAGGGATTCCCTGATGGCTCAGATGGTAAAGCGTCTGCCCGAAATGCTGGAGACCCTGGTTTGATCTCTGGGTTGGGAAGATCCCCTGGAGAAGGAAATAGCAATCCACTCCAGTGCCTAGAAAATTCCATGGATGGAGGAGCCTGGTGCCATGGGGTCACAAAGAGTCGGACATGACTGAGCGACTTCCCTTTTTGGGCAGATATGCTAAAAGTAAACAGAGAGTGAGAATTAGGTCTGATATTCCAATAAAAGCATGTGTTATCACACAAGTCAAAGACCAATAATCACAGGAGTGTTATTTCCACCCAGGTCTTTACAAATCTATTTAATTTTTCCATTTAACAGAGGAGGAAACAAATTACTATGGCTGCCACTAAACAGAGCACTTTGCTTTAATGCATTCTCTAATTCTCAGTGGTACTTTGTGAGGGAGACGCTATCCCATTTAGAGATTAGAAAACTGAGACTGAAAAATACTAAGACTTCCTTCAGATCTCCCCTCAAATGTCATCTGTGAGGTGTTTCCTTCTTAAATAGAAATCCCTCCTTGACACTCCCTTCAGTCTCCTCATCTTGCTTTATTTTTCTCCCTGCCACTTACTTCCAGCCTGACACATCATACATTTACATCTTTGCTGTTTGTCTCACCGTTCTTGCTTATAAGCCTCGTGGGCTTTACTTTGTTCACGGCTATATCCCCAGCACAGAAGAGTACTAGGCCCATAGCTGGTGCCTAATAAATATTTGTTCAATGCTGAAATTATTAAAGAAACCTGTCTAAGGCCATTAAGCTAGTATTTGGTGGACCTAGCACTTGGATCAGGACTATATCTCTTGAGCGTGAGCTTTTAAACATTTTGCTATTACTTGAGGTCACTTCATTTTCTCTAAGGAATCAGCTTATTTCACATCAAGATATTTTGCAGGAATTCCAGGCCATTCTTAATTTTCTCTGGTTACCTCCCTTGCTGTGACTACACTATGAGGATACTTATTTGAAGGACTCCCAGACAGACTGAGAGGCCTAGATGAGATTCTATACTCAGCTAATGAGAGATCAAATCTCTCTACATCTCACTTCTTTAACAAAGAGCATTCTTTCTGTTCCAGCTCTTACTCTATTGTTCTAAATTTTCAGAACAGATATTTACAACATGCCAAGGACTCCCAAAATAATGGCGAAAGCCTCCAAACCAATTTCAATGAAATTAAAAAATAACTGTGTATACCTTACATCCCACTTACCCAACCACCATCACTAAAAAATAAACCCAGAACACCTATTGATAGAAAAATCTGCAAGAAAACACACAAAAATATTAACAGAGGTGGTTTGTGAGACCTGGGATAATTTAAAATTTTTTTACTCTGTGCGTACTATATTACTTTTATAATGATACAATACACTTTATTTTAAAAATAAATCTAAAAATAAAGATACAGCCAACATAACTCTTAGGGAAAGCAACAAGGGAAAGCAACTCTTATCAAGAAAGCAACAATTCATCTGTTCTATTATTTTTTAAATACCATTATGTGTTAGTCAAGAAGCAATAGTTAGAACCGGACATGGAACAATGAACTGGTTCCAAATTCGGAAAAGAGTACCTCAAGGCTGTATACTGTCACTCTGCTTATTTAACTATATGCACAGTACATCATGCAAAATTCTGGGCTGGATGAAGCACAAGCTGCAATCAAGATTGCTAGGAGAAATATCAATAACCTCAGATGTGCAGATGACACCACTCTTAAGGCAGAAAGCAAAGAGGAACTGAAGAGCTTCTTCAGTTGAAAGTGAAAGAAGATAGTGAAAAAGCTGGCTTAAAACCCAACATTCAAAAAATGAAGATCATGGCATCTGGTCCCATCATTTCACGGCAAATAGATGGGGAAACAATGGAAACAGGACAGACTTTATTTTCTTGGGCTCCAAAATCACTGTACATGGTGACTGCAGCCGTGAAATTAAAAGACACTTGCTCCTTGGAAGAAAAGCTATGACAAACCTAGACAACATATTAAAAAGCAGAGACATTACTTTCCTGACAAAAGTACTTATAGTCAAAGCTATGATTTTTCCAGTAATCATGTATGGATGTGAAAGCTGAACCATAAAGAAAGCTGAGTGCCAAAGAACTGACACTTTTGAACTGTGGATTTGAAGAAGACTCTTGGGAGTCCCTTGGACGGCAAAGAGATCAAACCATCAATCCTAAAGGAAATCAATCTTGAATACACTGGAAGGACTGATGCTGGATGTGAAGAGCTAACTCATTGGAAAAGACCCTGATGCTGGGAAAGATTGAAGGCAGGAGGAGAAGGGGATGACAGAAGACGAGATGGTTGGATGGCATCACTGACTCAATGGACATGAGTTTGCGCAAGCTCCAGGAAATGGTGAAGGACAGGGAAGCCTGGAATACTGCAGTCCATGGGTTTGCAAAGAGTCAGACACGACTGAGCAACTGAACAGCAACAACGACACTGTGTTAAGCACTGTATTATTCCTCTAAAAAAACCCAGATGATCAGTCTTTATAAAGTTTAAAAACAACGAGAGTCAATGATTACAAGATTTTATTTCACTTTAAAAAATGGGTTAGATTTAATGAGAAGAGAGGAAGAAGAGAGACCTACCCTGACCCTGAAGCATGTGCATTTTCCATAGACACCGTGAAACTGCCAGGTTTCATTCTAACTCAGGTGTGTGTAACAGTCAGCTTAACACTGACTCAGTTTTGAGGTAGGCCATGAGCCTTGATCAGAGCCAGGACGCTTTCCTAATGAATATAGAGTGGAATTCTCAGTTTGAAAATCTCCCCCTTTCCTTTCTCCCATTATGGTGGTCCCCTTGAACGTCTCCTCTCCTGGTCCCTGGAGTCTCTGCCCCTCTGATATTTTCTTTATCCACCAGGGCCCTCAGTCATGTTGACAGCCAGCGTCTTGGTGCCCACTCCCTCAGATTTGCCATAGCAGAACAACACATCTAACGAGAGAGACAGGGCAAGAAGAAAGCAGCCAGGCTCCTCTGTAGCCACAGTTTATGGACTCATTAATAGTCTTGGTGTTACCTAGTCTTTCAAAAACAATAGGGCAGTAATTAGCTTGGCTTGGCCAGTCAGCCAGCCCACAGTAAAAGGCAATAAAATGGGAATAAATGGAAAGATAGAAAATAAAAGAGGTTTATAAGCAACATACCTTAAAACATTTTATTATCTTTTAAAATGAGAAGGCTTAGACTTTTAATTCCATAATTAATAGCCCACGAAGCTACTTGTCTGGACAGAAGGCATACCATCTTTAAGCACCAGAATGAGACTGCCTAGGAGCACAGCAAGGCACAAATTATGAAAATTTTTATAGACAGCAATGATGTCTCAAATCCTCTGATCTTCCTCATGAATTTGCTCCCCAAGAATAGTAAGTGTTCTGCTCTCTCTGAAGGAGCCACCGGGACTGGCAGCCTAGCAGCTTCCCAGGGCAGTTAGCAAGCAGTTCTTTACCTTTAGTGGAAGCCACAAGGTTTATTCCTGGACTTGGTGCCCAATTCACAAACACCCCAGTATGCTTTCAGCGTATACACACACACACACATAGACATGGGCTTCCCTGGTGGCTCAGAGAGTAAAGAATCTGCCTGCAATGCAGGAGACCCAGATTGATCCCTGGGTCAAGAAGATCCTCTGGAGAAGGGAATGGCTACCCACTCTAGTATTCTTGCTTAGAGAATTCCATAGATAGAGAAGAGCCTGGCAGACTGCCATCCACAGGTTGCAAAGAGTCAGACACGACTGACCAACTATCGCTTTCACACACACACACACACACACTCACACACACACACACACACACACACAAACACACATATATATTTGTGTATATGTTGTACACCCATATATATGTATATATTTGTGTGTGTGTATGCTATATATATATATTTGTCTATATGTGTGTATACCCATATATATGTATATATTTGTCTATATGTATGTACACCCATATATATGTCTATACGTGTGTACACCCATATCTATATATTTGTGTATATGTGTGTACACCCATATATATATATTTGTGTATATGTGTGTACACCCATATATATATATATTTGTGTATATGTATGTACTAAGTCGCTTTAGTCATGTCTGACTCTTTGTGACCCCCTGAACCATAGCCCACCAGGCTCCTCTGTCCATGGGATTCTCCAGGCAAGAATACTGGAGTGCGTTGCCATTCCCTTCTCCAAGATATGTGTATACATATGTATGTATTTCAGTATATTTCTATAAATATATTGATATATACACACTCATATGCATATATATCAAATATATATAATGAACTAAGCACAAAGCCAAACATAAATGACACTTTGGTTTACACCAATGCTGGATTTCAATTTATTCAAGTTTTTTCCACAATCCTTCTGACTTGCAATGTTACAAAGGAGAAGCCTTAAATGTTTCAGACTAGAAGTGAGACAGTTGGGATCGTCTCACCATCCCTATCTGGTTCATCTCCAAATCTGTTTCCTCATCAGCAAAAATTCCCTGGTGGCTCAGATGGTAAAGCATCTGCCTACAATTTTGGAGAACCGGGTTTGATCCCTGGGTAGGGAAGATCCCCTGGAGAAGGAAATGGCAACCCACTCCAGTGCTCTTGCCTGGAAAATCCCATGGACGGGGGAGCCTGGTAGGCTACAGTCCATGGGGTCGCAAAGAGTCGGACACAATTGAGCGACTTCACTTTCACTTTTCACTTTCATCAGCAAAAAATAATGTTACTGTTGTTGTTGAGGATGATGGTTCTGCTGGCATTGTCTCCACGGTCTTGTTTGAGAAGGTGCTGCTACTGTGGTATCTTGAGTGGTGCAGGAGCAGTGAGCTATGATGAGATCCTAATGCCCGGGAAAACCAAGGGAGGGAGGAGCTGAAGCTAAGGGAACATAGCTGGGCAGAAAGTGAGCCCTCAACAGTAGCAGCCAGCAGCCAGAACTATAGTGAGCAAAGGGGCAGGGTGACCTCAAACTCAGCACACACCAGTATGCATAATGCTCTGATGCTGAGTGGACACAGCACCTAGAGACCCCAGACAAACAAGTACCAGCACACCAATTTAGGATGTCCTGGTGCAAAGCAGGATCTAGCTCAGGAAAAAAAAAATCTGGAAAGGGTTAAGGGGTACAGATTGTCTCCAGCTAATCAAGTTATTCTTCAACCTAATTCCAAGTTTGAAAAGTAAGCATGAGGAGAAAGACCACAGCTCTTATCACAATGCTCAGACCCACTACCACCCCAGGATCAGGGGGAGCCAGGTGTAAGGCAGGAAGAGGAAACAGAATTACTAATACCCTCCAAGCCTTGATCAGGATGGCTCTGGATTGGAATTTATCAGTGGAAGATCCTTGATATTATAGAAAATGTGTGTGGGGTGAAATAGGGAAATGAGGGACTGCCTTGAGATTCATTAAAATTTACCAGTGAAAGTTCTCAGCTCCCTGGCATTAAGTAATTGAAAAGTCCCAACGGGAAAGCAAATGTATTGAGATAAGTACCGTGATAGTTAACATCTGACATCTACCCTAGCACTGACAGTTAGTGGAAAACTGCTTTTAAATCTTTGTGCTTCCTGAAAGTGAGCATGTGCATGAAAAATCAATACCTCTGAATTCATCAGTGTGTTTCCACTATCAGTAGGCAGGGAACATGGCTCTTCGGGGCACAGGCCTGGGAACTGTCTCCTTAGATACCAAGTTTAGCAACAGGGACAACTGTATTCCAGGTTCTACATGGAACCATCCTCCAAAGCTAGGAGAGAACACTCAAGACTAGGAATTTTATCAAGCTCCAGTCTTGACACTTTCAGGAACCCAGTGGTTACATCTGATCTTGACCAGGAATTTCCTAACCAGCTTCTGGATAAATGCTTGTTAACATTATTGTCACTCCGTCTGGGTCAGAGACTAAAAGGTTAGTGGCATTTTGTTTTAAAACTCTGGGGGAATTTGGTCTCTTCCAAACAAAGCAGCTTGCTCACAACAATGTTTTTCAGGCTGCTCATGGAATCATCTGGAAACTTAAAAAAAAAATCATCAGTATCAGGGCTTCACCCCTAGAGATTCTGACTTAATGTGTATGGGGTAGGCAATATGCCAGGGAATGTTTCAAAAGCTCTTCAGGTGAAACTTAGCCCTTCTCAAACTATTAACATGCAGCTGAATCCCTCAGGATCTTTCAAAACTCACAGATCCCAACCCAGTAGGTCTAAGGCGGAACTTCGAATTCTGTATCTTTAACTATTACCCAGGTGATGCCCAAGCTGTTTGTCTATAGGCCATATATTGAGATGTCCAAAAATAGGGAATAGGGTCAGAAAAGAGGGTTTCACCCTCATTTCCTCCCAGGGGTAAGGGGGTAGGTAGGTGAGCCCTTCCTGACCAAAGCAGACTCCACCTCCACCCTAGATCTGTGGCTTTTTCTTGAACTGTCTGCCAAGTTGAGCAGATGCTCCCAGATCTCAAAGATGACCTTCTGAGTTCACCATGAAAGTAAGCAATTATCCAAATGCCCAGGAAGGCCTCAAATCAATCAAGGCGACACTAATGGGAATCCAGGAGTTAAGCAGTGAACTTTAAACAACAACAAAAAAATGAATCTGCCTTTGTTTCACTCTGGCTCTGGGCTTGTGGGGAAACTCCATGAGCAGAAGCTTGTGTGGCCCTCACCCGGTCAGATGGTGAGCAGGGGCTGCGAGGGAGGAAGAGGGCCCCCTTGATGCACAGTGGCTTGGCAGGGCTCCCCTCACAGTCCACAGACCTCTGCGGACTAAGCCTTGGCCCCTCTGAGAGGGGACCTGGTGAGGTCCTCCTGCAGTGGGTACCGCTATTTCCTCCGCCTTTACCTTCCTGACAACCTGCTTTCCTCACATCCCTCCCTGATCAGACACGCTGACAAGAGGAACTGCAATCCCTGTCTGACCTCCAGATCTGTGCGATCCTTCAGCCTTACCTCCCAGGATATTCTTGTTTCTCCTCCCAAGCTAGGGGGGACTGTCTGCTCCACCAGAGCTCTCAGGATGGAATCCCCCACCTGGAAAGTCTCCCTTTCACATTTCCAGTGACCAAAACACTCCTACTTTCCAAGGTCCTGCCTCAGTCCTATCTTTCTTGTCAATCCTACCCTCAGCTACCAGCCCCTACACCTTCGTGGACACTTCTAGAACCTTCCCTTGTCAGCTACAGCTTCCATTAATACATGCCCTGCTGCTCCCGACTTACTATCTTTTCACAAGAATATGGCGTTTCTCCTTCAGCTCATCAGAAACTGACCGGCAGCACCGTGTCTGTACTTTCTTGTAACTTCTGTCCCTGGGGCAGTTCTTTGTAAACAGATGCTCAGTAAGATTTATCACCTGTTTACAGAGAGTGGATGAAGCTGAGGTTCCCGGAGGCCAGATTCTAGGTCGTGTTCACTGACAGACAAGCCTCCCCACCACTAACAGAAGCCTCAGCCGCCTCACTGCCTCAGATGCCTCTGAATCCAGGTGTGTTCAGCATGAGGTGGCACCAAACCATCCCCCCCGTCATTCCCGCAGAGCCCCGGGCTTCAATCCAGCCGGTCCAGTCCAGGCCAACCCTCGTGCTAGGACGTTCACTCAGTTCAAAAACTGAACCTCGGGCCTACATGATTTTCACTCTTCGTAAAGAAGTCAAAGGTCTCTGCAGGATCAGGCCCTCGACCCATTTCTCTGGACAGAAAAACAATAGGGTGTGGTTGGCAGAAAAGTAGAGACCCTGCCAAACAACCATCTCGGAGAAAAACCACTCACACAGCTAGAATGAACAGATATGGCCACTCCACCAGCCCTGAGCAGAACTCTGCAGCGGTGCAGGGTACCCAGAGGAACACCACCCAGGGCCGACTAGCCAGGAACCACCAGCCAACTTTTCAACGGGGGGAAACTTTTCCCCAAAAAGGAAAACAACAGTGGAAATTACCATGTGATTCTTGGAAGATACCATGGGAATCCTTGGAAAGCAGAACCTTGCTAAGAGGTCTCAGGAACGTCCCAGTGCACTGGGAGCCCTTGACAAACAGCAAAAGAGAAATGACAGGGCTCAGAGCTCTAAGGCCCTGCTTTTTTCTCTCCCAGGAATCACGGCCAAAGACACTGCCCTCGCAGGCGCAGAGGGCCTGCCCCAGCCAGCTTCTGTGTTGGCCTTGGGCTCTAGACTGTTCTGAGTCCGCCGCCGCCGCCCTCAGGCTCCTCTTTGTTTCAGTCCAACTTCTCCCGGGTCCCAGTGATCAGGCCTTACAGAGAGGGAAGAGCGTTAGATTCACTCAAGGTGGGGTGGGGTGGGGGGAGACTTTGCAATTAAATTGCTAATTAAGGAACTACCAACCTGAAGAAGCTAATTTGCACTGACCTATTTAAAATATCTAGCAGCAGATCAGGCAGGCATTGAGGCACAGCCCTTTTATGCGTCAGCCAACTGGCTTTCTTTCAGAGCAGCGGCTATCAATAATTCCATGCTGAGGACCATCTGATAGGAAATCAACCGCTGGCCCCTGGAATGCCAGCATTCCCCACTGCTCTGTTTTCCCAGTTGTCAGCTCTGTTTATAAATTGTCCATTTATAGCAAATCCAGCACCTGCTATGAACACCTCATCCTGCCAAGTGTTGGAGTACGTCTCAGAAAGAGGCACTATAGACTTTTTCAGTTCCTTTTAACCTTTTCCCGGTCCGGGAGTTTGAATATTTGCATAGGAATTCTGAGGGAGGACATATTCTGTACAGAAAAGGCTAGATGATCTATTAAAAGTTAGCATTTTGCTCTACTTAAAAAAAAAAAAAAAAAGACAGCAAAGCATCATTCTCTTGGGATACACAATGCTCCCTTTCTGAACAAGTCTGACATTGGGACACATTTAAAATAACCCCTAAAAAAAATTCCTCAGGGTAAAAATGCTCTGGAGAAAACTCAGGGAAGGCTTTTTTTTTTTTTTTAACTCTATTATGTAGCTTTTTAGCTCGCTGTCAGCACAGCCGCTTAGCAGATAATGCTGCCGGCTGCTTGAACCCATTATGTAAAATATATTTTAAAATAACATCTTCGGTGCTGGAAACGCACTATGTGACCTAGAATTTTTTTTTCCTTGTCAAATTATCCATCTATAAAGTGCCTAGAATTAATTCTCAAAATTCCACCCCTGCCCCCAACCCCAACATGTTTCTGTTCATTTTGCTCTATGCAAAACAAAATAAGTCTATGGCACAAGTAGAATATTCGTGGAGTGTGGGTTCCTGGTTTCTAAAGGGTTGTGAAGGTCAAACCAGACGTGTGTGGATAACCTTGGGGTGGCGGGGCAGCCGGCTTGATGCTCCGGTTTACAGCTTGCCATGGTAATCCTCCTCAAGCAGAAGATTGTCACCCTTTTAAAGCCCTGAGGGAGACCCTGAGGAAGACCACGTGGGCAGCGGCAGCTGGACTCAGGGGGCAGCATTCCTGAGCCCCAGCTCTGCCTTCAGCCAAGGAGGTGGACCCATACTTTTAGGAGAGGACTCAAGGGCTTGATGTTTCTTCTCTTTTAAAAATAGAAAAGTTGCGTTATCTGGCTATAAAAGACAACTCGGCAAGATTATTATTCATGTTCAAGCAAAGTTAGGTGGTTATGAAATCAGGAGAAACTGAAGTGATTCAAAAAATAGAATCAGAGAGCATGAAATTAAACACCTGTGATACTAGAAATGTTGCTCTGACACAACGTGTCTTTCTTTGCACAGGGCAAGGTCCTCAGCTTTCCGGAGCATTCCAAAAACTTGTAGCTTTTTGTCGCAGTTCATATAGATTAGGCTAATCTTATATTGCATAGGCATCAATTATTTCCTTCCATAGTGGGATTGTGCTTCATCAGTTGCGTATTACTCCCAGGCAAAGCATCCTCGCTTATTTTTTCGTCACTGGATGGCTATCTGTTTTACCAACCTGGATTCTCTCACTCATCACAAAAGTCAACCCCCTTTACCGGAGATGATCTCTGAGATGCCCCTGCTGGAGAAAGGAATGTGCAAATTAGGAGACTACAAATCAGTTTGAAAACTCAATGACTCCTTCCCATAAATCTGTGTCCTTAATATTAAAAATCATTTAGAGGTGCTGAAAAGAAAGAGAACTGATTGCTAACAAGAAGCAGCAGCCCTACTCTCTTCGGGGCATGGATTAGTAGTTGAGAGGAGTAACTCAGATCTAAATCCATATTCTGCTACCAAAAATAGAAAAGAGGAAACCTTTGAAAGCAAAAGAGGCCTAAGAATAACCATCAGCAACGAGCTAGAGGGACATGGGCAGGAAGCAATGCTCAAGAGGCAGTTTTGTGCTGACTTTTTTTTTTTTGGTCCCCCTTCCCAGTGGCTTTCACATTCATCCTGTTAAAAAGATAGCTTCCAAAGACGACCCCTCCACACAGACACGAAGGCCTTCAGAGCCTGCCCTTCTGCAGCAGCTCAGAGGTCTGGAGCTCCACATACCTTCCACGAGGCCTTGGCTTGGGTGCTACTTCCCCCCATGAATCCCTTCAATCTGTTTAAGGCTGCACAGTGAACCCTTCACAGGCCACGTTCTGCACAGTGTCCTCAGCAGGAAATGGTTGGCTGAGCAAACATTTGTTTCCTGTTTTGCTTTTGATGATTTTACATTTCAACTCAAGCTAGCTTTCCTCTTTTTGTTTTTGTAGTAATGAAAATCAACACACCGAACCAACAAAATTGGTTATATCTCATGTGCTTTGAATGATGCTATTAAAAATACACTTGAATATATTTTATAAGAGGTATTGGTGTTAGAAGAGGGCGACGGAGCTTCGGAATGGCTTTGGGACTGCTGGAAAGGCACAGAAGATAAAAGGGTTACTAGAAGGAGGTTGAGGCATCTTAAAAGCCTGAGATTGGAAACTAGGGGATGGAGAGAATGCAGATAAAACAGACATTGAGAAGACAGAGCCTCTGCAAGCCATACAACTTGATGCAAATTAGAAGGAGTGCCCCTTTTGCTGAGCGCACACAGACCTGTGAGGGCACAGGGCTGGTTTGGCCAGGTGCCCTTCTGAAAGGAAGAACCTGTGTATAACATATGTGGTGCTCAGGAAAAATGTGTGCAAGAGACTGCAAGGCCCAAAGGAAAAACTGACCAAAAAAAAAGTCACTGATGCTTCTGGTAGCATACAGGAAATCCTGTTTTGAATCATAGATCTTTGCTGGCGGGTGTGGGTGGGGGAGGATGGTTGGCAAATTTGATTTCTCCAAACTAGTTATATCAAAACATCCCAGTGGAACTTCTTATCCTCTGTCATGTTTTACATGATACATGTATCATTCATCTCAAAAGAGCTTTGCGTTCATCACATCTAATGAATAACATCAAGGATTAATACAATTTATATTTGTCAGGATCACAATCCATGCCTAGGCAAAAATTGCTGTGACTAGTTATAATCCGAGCACAGCCCTCAGCCAAGACCTAAAAACACTTGGATTTCACAGGATGAACAGTTGGGGACTCTTTACACCCTTGATCTCAAAACCCTTGAATGTCTTATTGAAACAACTGGTTAAACTTCAGCCAAACAAAAAAATACAAAAATCTCCATTCCTCAGACAGTTTTCCCAAGGTCATGGCCCCAATTTGTAATGTAATTCCTTATCAAATCTGTCTGAGTTAAGTCCATGAATTGCATCATGGTTAGGAAAATTGAAGTGGGCAAAAATTAAAATGAAAATCTCATAGAAAACAGAGAAGAGAAGAAACAGAACGTGACATTTCATATCTATAACATAATCAGTAGGTAGAAATGCACTATTCTCACTCAGAGCATTCAGTGACCACTAGGGAAACATAAATGGTGACAATTTACAGATTTTATAGCTCCTCAACCACTGTCCGTGCACCATCTTGTCAAATCCTCATAACAGTCCTCTGAAGTACACATGGTTTGTCATCACCTTTCGGCAGATGAGAAAATTGAGCATTCATACAAGCTGAGAGACTTGCCCAAGACCATCCAATAGTGAATGACAGGCCAGGCTTCAATTCCAGGCCTTCTGGCTCAAACAAGCAACCTTGCTAACGGCTTTCTAGTTCAAACAGAGGCATTGTCTCTGAAGATGGTCTTCTGCATCATGGACAGGTCTACCTATTTCTGGGATGAAAAACAGCCTGATGTGGGATGGGATCAGCAATGATTCCAAGTAAGTTTATTTGTTTAATTTTTAAATTAGATTCCACATAAATGATATCAGATGACACATATCTTTCTCTGTCTGGCGCTTCACATAGTATGATGACCTCTAGGTCCATCCACGTTGCTGTGCATGGCATTATTTCATTCTTTTTTTGGCTGAGTAATATTCCATGCATACGCACGCCACATCTTCTTTATCCATTCCTCTGTCAGTGGACATTTAGGTTGCTTCCATAAGAGTTACTATGAAGACTGGGGTTCACGTATCCTTTTGGATTATGGTTTTCTCTGGATATATGTCCAGGAGTGGAGTTGCTGGATCATATAGTAATTCTATTTTTAAGTTTTTTAAGGAGCCTCCAATACTGTTCTCCATAGTGGTTGTGTCAATTTACAGTCCCACCAACAGTGTAGGAGGATTCCTTTTTCTCCATACCCTCTTCAGTATTTATAATTTGTAGACTTTCCGATGATGGCCATTCTGACCAGTGTGAGGTGATTTTAACAGAGAAGTGTTTAAGGAAGTTTAAAATAAGTCTTGCAGGGAACCCATGGCTGAGGCTGATTCTAAAGGTGGGTGCATAGTTGATCACTTATTATTTGACCAACCATCTAAGTGAGAGTACAGTCATATGTGCCAGTTCAGCATCCAGATCAGTAACTTCATGTTAAAGGCTAAGATTAAGATCTTTCAGACAGTTCCTCTGCCACACACATTTTTGGAGAAGTAAGATGATAACTGCTTTCAGTTGACAACAGTCTCTGAGTTGTCTGTTTCTATAACATCCTCTCTATCTTAATTCAGATTGCTGATTAAAAAAATATTTTTCAAAATTGAAGATGCCCTTTAAAGAGTCTGAAACCCATTTGAGTGGATATAGAATATTGTTATCTCAAGTTGTCTAACGAGTACTGATATACTTTGGGACATTGTAAGGTCAAGGATGGCAGTGATCCGTTAGAAGGCCTGCTTCCTCAAAGATTTCAGCCATGAAACCAAACGATAATGACAGCTGGGCAGACTATCTATCAGCACATCTTTACAATAAAAGCATCAGCCCTCAGAATAAATCTAGTGTAAATGACACATACAATCTAACCAAGTATCAAGTGATAGTTCCAATAAGTAGAGCCTTACTGCTTATCTTCAGTCCTGCGTGTCCAAATTACATTGTTTAAAAATATCATTTCCAAACCTACTCTATGATACCAGTTCCACTTGTAGTTCTCTAACCTAGAAAAATTCTCGTTTTTATGAGATGCAAGCAAAAATGTTCATGGCAGTACCGTTTGCTATTTTTTTCTAAAGTTAGAAACAACCTAACTGGCCCTCATGAGAGAAATGGATTTAAGTGTTTTGACTCAGCATAAATACAGAAGAACGATAATGAATACAATGAATAGACTGATGTACACATTTCACGATGAATAAATCTCAAAATATTGTTGAATGAAGAGAAGCAAACTGAAAAAGACTATGTTGAGTGTGCTAATTGTTGTAATTCATTCAGGCTGCTACAACAATATAACCACAGACTGGGTAGCTTACAAACAGCCAGAATGTATTTCTTACAGTTCTGGAGGCTGGAAAGTCCAAGATTATTGTGCCTGCATGACCAGGTTCTGGTACAGACCTCTTCCAGTTGGCAGATTTCCAACCTTTCACTGTGATCTCACATGGAAGGGGCCAGGGACCTCTCTGGAGCCACTTTAACTCTATTTGTGAAGGCTCTGCCCTCAAGATGAAATCACTTCCTAAAGCCTCCACCTTCTAATACCATCATCCTGGGAGATTAAGATTTCCATGTGCATTTGAGGGAGGTGTCTCACAAGTACTCAGGCCATAACACTACTATCTAAGCAAAAATTAAAGCATAAAAAATAAGCTATGAGTACCTACAAACATGAAATAAATGTATCAGAACATTCATAGAAATTACACACGTCGACATCACAAATGCTTATCTCTGGGGAAGGGTAAAAGGGATGAGGAGAGCTTTACTTATAATTCTTTTCATCTTTAGATAGATTTAAAATTCTTTTCACAGTAATCAAAACAGTATGCTACTGGCATAAAGACAGGCATATCAACCAGTGGATTGGAAAAGGAAGCCCAGAAATAAACATCTCTGCCTATTTGGTTAAATAATTTTTAACACAGTTGCCAAAACCACTCAATGAGGGGAAACGATAGTCTTTTCAATGAAAGAAAAGGGAAAACTGGATATTTATGTACAAAAGAATGATGTTGGATTTATACTTTATACTATATATAAAGCTAACTATATAAGATTAACTCCAGATGGATTAAAGATCTAAACATAAGAATGAAAACTACAAAACTCTCAGGAGAAAGTGTGGGGGAAAAGCTTCATGGCATCAAATTTGTCAATGATTCCTTGGATATGACATCAAAAGCATAGGCAACAAAAGAAAAGATAAATTATTCTTCATCAAAATTAAAAATTTTTGTGTATCAAATAGCACTATCAACAAAGTGCAAAGGCAACTCACAGAATGGGAGAAAATATTTACAACTCATATACTTGATGAGATAAATATCTATAAAATATAAAGAACACTTACAAGTCAATAACAAATCCAATTTTAAAGGGCAAAGGACTTGAATAGATAGTACTCTGAAGAAGATATACTAATGTGCAACAAGCACATAAAAACATACTCAACATCACTAATCATTGCTGCTGCTGCTGCTGCAAAAGTCGCTTCAGTCGTGTCCGACTCAAGCCCACCAAGCTCCCCTGTCCCTGGGATTCTCCAGGCAAGAATACTGGAGTGGGTTGCCATTTCCTTCTCCAATGTATGCATGCATGCTAAGTCGCTTCATCAGTTTTCAGTCGCTCAGTCGAGTCAGACTCTGTGACCCCAATATCACAGCACGCCAGGCCTCCCTGTCCATCACCAACTCCCAGAGTTCACCCAAACTCATGTCCATTGTAGTTGGTGATGCCATCCAACCATCTTATCCTCTGTTGTCCCCTTCTCCTCCTGCCCTCAATCCCTTCCAGCATCAGGGTCTTTGCACATGAGTCAACTCTTCACATTAGGTGGGGTAGCTCCTCTCAGCTGCCACCCCTGACCTCAGACGTGGGGTAGCTCCTAAGTCGCTTCATAGGGGACTGCAAGTTAAACAAATGAGATACCACTTCAAATCCATCAGGATAGTTATTTTTAAAAACAAGACAAAACTGTAAATATTAGGGAAAATGCAGAGAAACTGGAATCCTGATGCATTCCTGGTAGAAATGTAAAATGGTGCAGCCACTGTGAAAGGCTACATGTTGGCTCCTCAAAAAATTAAACTTAGACTTGTCAAATAATCCAACAATTCTACTTCTAAGTATATCAGTTCAGTTCAGTCGCTCAGTTGTGTCTGACTCTTTGTGACCTCATGGACTGCAGCATGCCAGGCCTCCCTGTCCATCACCAACTCCCGGAGTCTACCCAAACCCATGTCCATTGAGTCAATGATGCCATCCACCCATCTCATCCTCTGTCGTCCCCTTCTCCTCCTGCCCCCAATCCCTCCCAGCATCAGGGTCTTTTCCAATCAGTCAACTCGTCACATGAGGTGGCCAAAGTACTGGAGTTTCAGCTTCAACATCAGCTTCCAATGAGCACCCAGGACTAGTCTCCTTTAGGATGGACTGGTTGGATCCCCTTGCAGTCCAAGAGACTCTCAAGAGTCTTCTCCAACACCACAGTTCAAAGCAACAATTCTTCTGTGTTCAGCTTTCTTTTAGTCCAACTCTCACATCCATCATGACCACTGGAAAAACCATAGCCTTGACTAGACGGACCTTTGTTGGCAAAGTAATGTCTCTGCTTTTCAATATGCTATCTAGGTTGGTCATAACTTTCCTTCCAGGGAGTAAGCATCTTTTAATTTCTGGCTGCAGTCACCATCTGCAGTGATTTTAGAGCCCCCAAAAATAAAGTCTGACACTGTTTCCACTGTTTCCCCATCTATTTCCCAGGAAGTGATGGGACCAGACTCCATGATCTTCGTTTTCTGAATGTTGAGCTTTAAGCCAACTTTTTCACTCTCCTCTTTTACTTTCATCAAGAGGCTTTTGAGCTCCTCTTCCCTGTCTGCCGTAAGCGTGGTGTCATCTGCATATCTGAGGTTATTGATATTTCTCCCAGCAATCTTGATTCCAGCTTGTGCTTCTTCCAGCCCAGCATTTCTCATGATGTACTCTGCATATAAGTTAAATAAGCAGGGTGACAATATACAGCCTTGAAGTACTCCTTTTCCTATTTGGAACCAGTCTGTTTTTCCATGTCCAGTTCTAACTGTTGCTACCTGACCTGCATACAGGTTTCCCAAGAGGCAGGTCAGGTGATCTGGTATTCTCATCTCTTTCAGAATTTTCCACAGTTGATTGTGATCCACACAGTCAAAGGCTTTGGCATAGTCAATAAAGTAGAAATAGATGTTTTTCTGGAACTCTCTTGCTTTTTCCATGATCCAGCAGATGATGGCAATTTGATCTGTGGTTCCTCTACCTTTTCTAAAACCAGCTTGAACATCTGGAAGTTCACGGTTCGCGTACTGCTGAAGCCTGGCTTGGAGAATTTTGAGCATTACTTTACTAGCGTGTGAGATAAGTGCAATCGTGCAGCAGTTTGAGCATTCTTTGGTATTGCCTTATATCCCTCAGTAAAAAGTAAAAGCAAGGATTAAACAGTTACTTGCACACTAATGTTCACAACAGCCGAGAGACGGCAACAACCCAGTTGTCAACTGACGGACAGATGGATTAAAAAAATGTGTACACACACATAATGGAATATTATTCTCCCTTAAAAAGGAATGAAATTCTGATTCATGCTACAACATGAGTAGCTCTTGAAAACATTATGCTAAATGAAATAAGCCAGTTACAAAAGGACAAATGTGTGATCCCAATATGTAAGTTACCTAGGAGGACCAAATCATAAAGGAAGGTGTAATTGTTATTCAGTTGCTAAGTCATGTTCAATTCTCTGCGATCCCGTGGACTGTAGCATGCCAGGCTTCCCTGTCCTTTACCATCTCCCAGACCTTGCTCAAACTCATGTTCACTGAGCCAGTGATGCCATTGAACCATCTCGTCCTCTGTCGCCCCTTCTCCTCCTGCCCTCAGTCTTTCCCAGTATCAGGGTCTTTTCCAATGAGTCAGCTCTTTGCATCAGGTGGCCAAAGTATTAGAGCCTTATCTTCAGTTTTCTAATGAATATTCAGGATTGATTTCCTTTAGGATTTATTGGTTTGATCTCCTTGCTGTCCAAGAGAGTCTCAGAGTCATATCCAGCACCACAGTTCAAAAGCATCGATTCTTCTGTCCTCAGCCTTTTTTATGGGCCACCTTTCACACCTGCACATGACTACTGGAAAAACCATAGCTTTGATGATATGGACCTTTGTTGGCAAAGTGATGTGCTGTCTAGGTTTGGATAGTGGTTACCAAAGGCTGGGCGAGTTGTTGTTTAATGGGTTCAGAATTTCAGTTTGAGAGGAAAAATTCTGGATATGGAAAGTGCTGTTACACAACAATGTAAAGGTACTTAATGTCACTACTTGTACACTCAAACGGGTTAAACCTATCATTTTTGTGTTATGTATACTTATCACAATAATTTTTTTCTAGCGTGGGAGAGAGATGAATCAAATATGGCAAAATGCTAAAATCTTTTTAAAACTCAATCTATTGATGGTCTATTACATTAGTTTCTATACTTTTCTGTGTATTTGAATTGTCTCAGCTGCTAATTTTTATAAGCTTCAAAATAACAGTTTTCTTAAAATTATTCTGACCCCTCCCGTCAGGTAGAATGATGCGAATATATAATAAGTACTAGAGGCTGAAGGTTGGCTCTCTTAATTACTTGATTAGATTCCTGTGATCTAAAAGAATGCTTCTCAAATTTAGCATGCATACAAATTACCTAAGATCTTATTACAATGCAAATTCTGATTCAGTTGGTCTGGGTTGTGTGCTAAGTCACTTCAGTCATATCTGACTTTTACGATCCAATGAACTGTAGCCTGCCAGGCTCTTCTGTCCATAGCGATTTCCAAGCAAGAATACTGGACAGGGTTGCCATTTCCTACTCCAGGAGATCTTCCCGACCCAGGAATCAAACCCCATCTCTTAAGTCTCCTTCATTGGCAGGCAGGTTCTTTACCACTAGTACCAAAATGCAAATTCTGATTTAGCTGGTCTGAGGTAAATTTCCATTTCTAAAAAAGTCCCAGGTGATGTCATTTCTGCTGGTCTTCAGATACATTTTGAGTAGCAAGGACGGAAAGAATGATAACATTCTACATATATTATCTTCCATGTAAAAGTTTTCTTAATTATGTACTCTAGATAGACAATTGAAGCTAGATTTGGTTATCCTTAAATGGAAAAATTTGTCATCTTATAATTTGTTTGATAGATTACTATAAAGCAAAAGTAAACAAACCCTAACCATTATTGAAGATATTTCACAAAGACTACATGTTTAAAAATCCTAAACTGGAAACTTTGACTCAGCTGTCAAAATCTATAATAAATGCATACTTCAGGACATACTAATCTGTCTTCCCCAAACGAGTTGTGAAATAGGAATTGCTTTAGCACACACTGATGGCAAGTTACTTCACTTAATTATATGGTCCTTAAACCGGCTCTTTATTTTGTAAATTCCAGGATAATCCTAGGTTGGGAGCTAATAATTTCACCTACCATAAGAAGACTGATTAACTTCCCAAAACTGAAAAAAAAAAAAAAAAAACCAAAAGAAGATTTCTTGCCAGAATTGTTTAGGATCTGTTCTGTCTGGCGGGCTGCTAGTGCTAATCTAGTTAAGTGAATTAAACCTTCAGGAGATAATACTCCCAGAATGGGCTTAAATGTGATCCACCCCATTGCCAAAAAGAGATCCTTTGTATCCTCCAGTTAACCATCGGCCTGCTGGACTCTTCTAAGAACCAAGTGGTGCCTGCGTGTGTGCCAAGTCACATCAGTCATGTCCAGCTCTTTGCGACCCTATGGACAGTAGCCCACCAGATTTTTCTGTCCATGGGATTCTCCAGGCAAGAATACTGGAGTAGGTTGCCATGTCCTCCTCCAGAGAATCTTCCTGACCCAGGGATCAAATTCTCCTTGCCTCTCATGTCTCCTGCACTGGCAGGCATTTTCTTTACCACTAGCACCGCCTGGGAAGCCCCCAGAATCAAATGGTGAGATTCTCTAGGTGAGTGTAGTTGATTAAGAGTAAACAAATTCAAGCATTATCATCCCACTATGCGCTTGTGTTTTTTTTTCAAATCCAGGAAAGTTTTAAATAATGTAAGGCCATGTGTAACATTCACCAATATTTCATCAGCCTGTGCTTTCGGAGGCATGAATTGTCTTTAGTCCAAACTGAAAATTTTGACAAATACCCTAGGTCAATGGTTGTTTGCTCTTCCAAACAGAATAACTATAATAATACATATGTACAGCTAACTTTTATGGTGCCCTACCTCTGTGCCAAGCCTTGTTCTACCTGCTTCACATGAGTTCTCTCATTAAATCCTTATATAACAACCCTGTGAGACAGGTATGACTATCATCAACTCACAGTTAAGAAAACGGACTCAAATCACTATGTTGTACACCTGAAACTTATAATATTGTACCAACATGAATTTGAGCAAACTCCAGGAGATAGTGGAGGACAGAGGAGCCCGGTATGCTGCAGTCTGTGAGGTCACAGCTTAGCGACTGAACAACAACCTCAACTCTACCTAAAAAAAAAAAAAACCCACAGCAAACACAGATTCAGAAAATAAAAAAATATATCCAAAGCCACAAAGTAAGTAGCAGTTTCTTTCCACCGTGATGCTCAATTGCTAGTGTTAATTGTAATTGCGAATCCCAGTCGTGAATGGTGTCAAACAGGGCTGCACCAAAATACTTAGTATAACTCCAGTAAGTTGGAAGCATGCCCCTTTCTTACAGCATCACTCTCTCATGTCTTTATTCATGCTCATTTGGAGCGGTCATTAGAAACATATGGGCCTGCTACTAATCGCTGTCAAATTTTTTTTGATTTTTGGCAGAGTCTGCAATATTTAAGTAAAAGTTCACTAGAACCTCTGCTGAATTACTTAGCTCAGTTTAGCCACTCAAGGTAGTTATTATTAGGAGGGCTAAAATCTAAGAGTGTGCTGAAGTTTCTTTCTGAAGAATGGCTGGCTATAGTGCAGGCCTGGAAATAAAAAGCTGGGGCTTGGATGGGTATCAGCATGTTTTTGTTTCTAAGGCAATTGAATTCCCTTCCAAATGACTTACTTTCTGCACAAAATCTAGGTTCTTCCTTCCTGGGCTTGATACTTCATTGGCAAGTAGAACTCTATATACATGTGAAATATTAATAGTTCAAAAAAGGAGGTCATGCTGAATCAAGAATCATCTATCCACTTGCTATGTGAGTGTCAGAGAGCTCATACTCTGGGTAGGTCAAAGGAGGAAAGAGCTCAAAAATATTGATAGTATCAAGTCAGAAAACAGAAAGCCCAATATATTTCAATTCCATTTGTAGTCTTCAATTATAGCTTTTACTGATGGAGTCACTATTTCAAAAAGACATTCCTCAATTAAACATAATTCAGGGGCAATTTGCTTGTCAGAGGCTAATGGCCGACTCTTCTGGATTCACAGAGCACATAGTTCTCATGATCTGAAGACACTAAAGATTTATTTATCTTAAGATTAGGGGACCAAGAGGCTTCCTAACAATATTGAAAAATGAGTGATCATTCTTTTCAAATTAGCAGTTACAAACACAACCAAAAAATATCAAAGAGAAGAAAAGCAATTACAGGGCCTAAACTACATTTCCCTTAATTTTCTTTAACCTCACAAATACAGAGAGAAAATGGCAGATAAAAGTTGCATCCTGAGAAGAGTCAGAGCTACAGCAAGGCCATGAGATACGGAACATACTATATTTCTTAGTTTGTTTGTTTACAGATTGAGCCACTTAATTACTTCTTTGGGGTTATGCTAAAGGCACGGGTTTATGTAATGAAAAGCAGAGTTAGAGATCATCTCGAGGCCACTCGCAACAGATGCATGAGCAGAGATTGATGGAAATGCTGGGTTAATGCACAGGCTCATGGCAATTTTGAGCAGAGCACTGGCCAGTGCTTAACTGATGAGGAAACATAGGAAACACAGATAATGTAAAACAAAGATCATTTATTATTATACTCACCATATTTCCAGACTTCATGATTACTTTGTAGATTTCAGCCGATTATTCTAATAGACTAGGGCTTGTCAAGAATTTTGGTCTTGGAATCTTTTTGCACTCTTAAATTACTGCAAACCCCAAAGAGCTTGTTTTTAGGCAAGTTATATCTATCAATATTTACTGTGTAAAAATTAAAACAGAACATTTTAAAATATTTATTCATTAAAAATAAACCCATTATATGTTAATATAATGTTATAGTAAAAAAAAATACTATTTTCCAAAACAAAAAAATCAGTGAGAAGAGTGGCTTTGTTTTACATTTTTGTCAGTGTTAATGTCTGGCTTAATATAATACAGCTGAGTCCAGAACAACTGTTCTGACATGTTTTGGTCGAAGTAATGAAAAATTTCCACCCTCATTCACATATACAACTGGAAAAGAGGAACATCAATAACTTTTGCTGGTAATTGTAGATATTCCTTTTTTGATATTATACCAAAATTCAATAGTTTTCTGAAGATTAGTTGCAATGTGGAATTTAAAACTGCATGAATAAACTTTTCATACTGGTACATTAAAATTCATTGATTTTATGCACTCTCATAGATCTTTTTCCTATGTTATAATGTAACACTACACGTTGTGTAGAAAGTGTTAGTTCACTAAAATTATGCAAATCTTCCCAATTGTTGGACATTTCTTTATGCAATAACAAAAATGTATATATTAATATATAGTAACACTGATCTCAAAATCTAGATGTTGGGATGCTATCAAGCTCGGTGATGGACACAGTATTAGACTTCAATTTTTGCTTCAAATCTCAGAGTTTTTAACACTTATTTTTAATTGGCAAAGCTCAGATTTTAACATTAGCAAAATATCATTTGTTTTCCTTAAAGTGGCATTTTCCCTTTGTTTACTTTGGGAAATAATGTCACCCACATACCCAAATTGGAATATCCATGATTTGTCTGTCAGTCATTCCTTCAAGTAAAAACAGTGTTCCAAAATAAAGTTCTAATTCAAACAATTGCATGCATTCTTTTTTTTTTTTTCAAGATAACATGCTGTCACTGATGACAGAAGTGCTTCATAAAGCAGGCTTCCCATATCATCACACAGAATATTAAAAAGTCATACTAACTGTAGGATAGTGAAGAATGAACACAACTAGTGCAATTTGGTGCCACTGCTCTGATTTGTGTTAAGGCGCTCTCACCTTTACCCACCATAGCTTTTGTGTCATCAGTGCAAACGTCAATGCAGTTGAAAAGGCAAGTTTTTAATAAAACATCGCTCTGACCTTGCAGACTCCCTGCAGAGTTCTCAGGAACACCCCTACAGGTTCCAGGGTCACACTTCGAGAACCACCAGAGTGGACTCCAGCCCACATAAATACTTGTCTTGCTTGAATGTGTGTTCTTTAGGGATAATGACTCTGCAGTTCTGTAGCATGTGGTTACCGAGCAGATGTTCCACAAGAAAGAAGACTCTTGATGAGGACCAAATGTTTTATGCTGCAGTGCCACTTTCATTTGAAAAATTGTTACTCTGCTTGTATGTCATTGTCTAAGAGATAGATGGTAGTAACCATGAATGTCGGGAGAGGCGAACTGCAGCAGGGAGTCAGGGAGATGAGATTGGAAGGATGTGGGACTCCCAACGACAGACCTAACCTAGTTGATTCAGAGCTGGGGCCTGAGCCCCACATCTGGGAGGCCATAGAGAGCAATGCTGGGAGCCCCTGAGAGGGAAGAGAGCCTGGCATCTGGCATTCCAAAGGGCCTCAGGCAAGAGAGAGCTGGCATGGAGACTGCTGGATCTTGTGCTGGGCATTTCCAAAGAGGACGTTGTTAAGCCCTGGGGCCCCTTCCCATCATTGTGGCTTAGTTGGTAGGACTTCTTCATTCATCAGCCTTCTAGATCCCTTTTAACACACACCTCCATGCTCCAGTCCCAAATTGACAGTGAAGTTTCAAGAGAGGAACAAAGTAGCTGCTCGCCTCCTCATACCCCAAACTGGGAAGCCATTATCTGAACAGACATCTTGAGGTTGGACATTCTTGGATTCTATCTTGAGATTAGAATCCAAGAATTCATGTTTAAAATGTCTGTTTCTGATGTGAATCACTTCCTTTGAAATGTTGTGTTTTTAAAACTCATAATCTTATTATTCAAAAGTGGCATCTCTCTCTCTCCATGGGTTCTGATGAGATTTTCATTGTTTGGGTAACAAGAAGGAACAGTTGAGGGAACGGGTGTATACAATGTCTTTTGTGAACAGAAAATACTTAAGGGGCACTGTGAAAAGCTCTTTCACCAGTGCTACATAATTTTATCCATAAGCAATTCTTCTTATATCTGTAAGCAATTTCCACTTTATAGATGGAGAAATTGAGGCACCCAGGGTTTAGATGACTTGAGTAAATCAGTGGATAAGAAATAGACATGAATACTATCAGCCCAGTGTTTTCTCTCCTACGTCAGGGATTATACCTCCCCAAAAAATTCACCCCGATTTTTTATACATATTGTTGATTATATCTGAGGTATTAATTAGGAGAGTAATAATGACAGGGAACACTAAGTATCTGTCAGCTACAAGAAAGGAAATAAAAGTTTACAAGAAAAGTTTCTCTATGGTTAAAAAAAAGTACTTTAAAAAAATTGTTTTAAAAAGTATATGTGTCCTAAAAAACAAATTCAAAATGGATTAAAGACTTAAATGTAAGGCCAGAAACTATAAGCTCTTAGAGGAAAACATAGGCAGTATGTTCTCTGACATTGCAGCAAGAGCCTCTCTGACCTACCTCCAGGTATAATGGTAAAAACAAAAATAAACACACGGACCTAATTTAAACTTAAAAGCTTTTGCACAACAAAGTAAAGTATAAACAAGATGAAAATACAAATAGGAGAAAATAATTGCAAAAGAAGCAACTGACAAAGGATTAATGTCCAAAATATATCAGCTCATATGGCTCGATATCAGGAAAACAAACAACCCAATCAAAAAATAGGCAGAAGACCTAAACAGACATTTCTCCAGAGAAGACATACAGATAGCCAATAAACACAGGCAAAGATGCTCAACATTGCTCATTATTAGAGAACTGCAAATCGAAACTAGAATGAGGTATCACCTCTTACTGGTCAGAATGGCCATCATCAAACAAATCTACAAACATTAAATTCTGGAGAGGGCGTGGAGAAATGGGAATCCTCTTGCACTGTTGGTGGAAATGTAAGCTGATAGCGCCATTATGGAGAGCAGTATAGAGATTCTTCAAAAAAAAAAAAAAAAAAGGAAGGAAGAAAATCTATCATATGCCCCAGCAATCCCACGGGCATATACCCTAAGAAAACCACAATTCTAAAAGACACATGTACCCTCAATGTTAATTACAGCATTACTTACAATAGCCAGGATATAAAACATGCTACTTTGAATTGATCTGTGAACCCAGTTGCTTTGTTCTCCCTATCTTTGTTCTATAAAAAGAGCTTCTGTTGGATTTTGATTTATAGTACTAAATATACTCGGACAGAGCTAAGCCAAAGCCCCAGTGTTCTTAAAGCTTCATTCAACTAAAGGTAGAAATAAAATGAACCTTCCTGCAGTGCAGATAACATTCATACTGGGTGGAATATTTTTTGGAACAGTGATGGTTTCTGCTGCCTATATTTCTGCTTTTGTCATTGGACTTCCATCTCTCACCCGGGCATTTAGCTCATTATAGATACCTGAATTATCAATAGCAACTAATTAGCTCTTTATTAGGACATTGTGACACAGTTGTGTCTGTTGATAGTGGTTTCTCTTCACTCACCCCAGCCTTCCATCTTGCATCCTGCCCTTCATAGGTTCCAAAGGGCAGTCAGCAAGCAGAGTTGACTTAATTAAAAAAAAAAACAACACACAACCAACACTGCTATCAAACCACTTCCAAAATGCTTAATCTATTGACAGGGAATCAACAGCATACCCTCAACAGAATATGTGATTCTTATTTTGTCTTGAATTTGTATAGGGCATTTCTACCAGCGAAAATCAAAGCACTCCTGAAGATATCTTAAATCATCTTAATATTGATTCAGTACTTTTAGTGTTCCTGACATTATTCTAGCCATTGTGGGGGATGTAAGGCCTGCTCGCTGCCTTATTGAAGCCTAAAATAGATGCAGGAAAATAATAATTATAGCTTATATGTCAAGGCTTATCTTGAAGATATTGTTCTAAATGCTGTATGTATATTACTGCATTTTCCTCCCAACTATTTGAGTAAGTATTATCAACCCCATTTTACCAGCAAAGAAATTGAGGTTCAGGAAGAGTAAACAATTTACCAAAAAAAATTTAAGTGCTTGTGTTATGATTCAAATTCATGTCTCTTTGATTCTAAAATTACCTATAATGCTGCTGCTGCTGCTGCTAAGTCATGTCAGTCGTGTCCGACTCTGTGTGACCCCATAGACAGCAGCCCACCAGGCTCCAGTCCCTGGGATTCTCCAGGCAAGCATACCGGAGTGGGTTGCCATTTCCTTCTCCAGTGCAGGAAGGTGAAAAGTGAAAGTGAAGTCACTCAGTCGTGTCCGACTCTTTGCGACCCCATGGACTGTAGCCCACCAGGCTCCTCCATCCATGGGATTTCCCAGGCAAGAGTACTGGAGTGGGTTGCCATTGCCTTCTCCACCTATAATGCTACGAAGTGTAAAAACTAAAAATAGTAAAACATCCTCCCAAAATTACAATGAACATATCTAAAATGTTCCTACAACTTTCCAGTCCATAGATAGAAAAAGAAGTCACAGAAATATCAATAATGCACAAATCCTGGTTTGTTTCGGTGTACCCAGAGAGTGTCAGGCTGCCCCTTCCCCTATTATTTCGGAATCTGCAAAAAGAGATGCAATCTCACACATGCCCTCAAACAGCCCTATCAACCAGGGCTCTACAGAACTTGAAGAGTTAGAAGCTGACTTTGAAGAACAAGGAGTCATCCCCTTGGTATAATGAAAGAAAGACTCTCAGCTGGCTGTATCAATAGTGTTGAGAGGACACACAAATAATTCCACTAATTTATATTTAATTTTGGAGTGTGCTCAGAGATGGTCACCTACATACATACTCACACATTGAACCTGGTTTCCCAAATCTCAGTCACTAATTAGGGCATTCATGTCTTTGGAATTTGAATGATAAATAAGAGAAGTTTATGCAAATATGGAATGGGGAAGTTTTTTTTAGGAAGATAGGGAATTTTTGAGCTTGGTTTCTGTTACAAAGAAAATATCATATGTTCACTATACTAATTTATCTTTCTGAACACAGAAAGATATGCATTGTCTGAACAGAAAGAATGCATTGTCTGGCTTCTTCTGCAGACAAGTTGAGAACTGAGGGAATATGGATGAAAATAATTAAGCCATGTGTTACTCTGCTCAGTAAAAACATCTCCTTCCATCCTCCAGCCTGCTCTTTCTCCTTCATGGAGGTCTTGGAAACCCCATGTTCAGATACCACAATCAAACAAGGAAAGAAGTCTGAATCCTTGAGTCTTTCATTGGAGATGAGATGCTGAGCAAAGCCACCTGACCTGAGTTAAACTCCAGCCTGAGCAAAGAAATCTTTGTTCCATGAAGCCAATGAGATTTGGGGAGTTGTGTTACCAAAGCACTGTTTGATCTATCCTGACTGACTTCGTCCCTTGGAGGAAGCTCCAGGACTCTCAGCAAACTTAGCAAATACCAGCAATGTTTTTCTTCAGGAAATCACTGTTTGATGCTTAGAATAATAAACAACTGGGAGAGAGATTGTGGGAGACCTGGAGTCATGTCACCCAAAGATCGTTTGGTGCTAAGATGATAAGGGAGGAAAGAGACTAACAGGAACAATACCACAAAGGAGCACCAAACGAAAGCTGCCTCTACTGGCAGGTCCACAGGAGGACATGCAGGGCTGGATTCTGAGGTTCTTGATCAAGAGGGCTGAGACACAAAATCGGATAGTGAATGGTATCCTGACTTGGGATTATTTTTCAGAGAAACAGGATTCAACACCTTGAGTGAGCCAGGAGATAGTATCTTGGCTCCCAGAAGTTTGGAAAAGGTGGTGGACATGCTAAGTAAAGTTGAATCCAGAATTACCGTGGTGGTTGATAGATGAAGGGATTAAGAAGCCCAGGGAAGTGGGCATGCTGGAATGGATATATTAGACACAACCAGAAGACTCATTAGAAGATTACCACAGGATGGCCCAAAGAATACACCATTTGTCAAGCCGCAAGGTATACACTGGGCTTCTACATTGGCTCAGTGGTAAAGAATCCGCCTACCAATGCAGGAGATTTGGGTTGGATCACTGGGTCGGGAAGATTCCCTGGAGTAGGAAATGGCACCCCATTCCAGTATTCTTGCCTGGAAAATCCATGGACAGAGGAACCTGGTGGGCTACAGTCCATAGGGTTGCAAAAGAGTCAGACGTGACTGAGCGACTGAACAACAAGGATACACTAGCAAGAGGGGTGAAAACTTAGTGGTGGCTCCCCTCGTAGGCCAGGGTTGACCAAGGTAGGCGGTACCATTACAGAGCCAAGGTTATTGAGGCAAAGGAAATGATAGCACCTTAAAACCTGCCATCCGGGTAGCAGCCCTTTACTGCCAGAAGCCAGGGGTTTGTGATGACTGCAGGAACCAACAAGGCTGTAGTGGCATTCTGGGGTGCCTAACTCAGAGCGAAACATCCAAAGGGTCAAAATCATAGATGAGAGGCAAGGGTACTGCTCAGTTCGTACCGGTAGATAATGTTAAGGACAGATGACTGCAGACTGGGGGCACTCATCTCAGTAAAAAGTCACAGTTCTTGCAAAGTTTCTGGACTTGAGCCACTTTTCAGAACCTACTGATTGAAGATGTGGACAAGTCTCCAGGAAAGGAACACTGTTACACTATTAAGAAGGAAGCACAAGCCCTGAGAAGGCTTTTGAGGTTCTTAAGATCCCACATCGAGGGATACTTGGTCAGTCCATATATTGACCCAAAAAGCTACCCTATTTTTGTGGGGCCCAGAACAGCAGGTCTAGCCTATGATAAAAGTAACCCCGCCACTAACTAGGGCCATGTGATCTGCACACACTATGATGCTGGAAGTATCCATAGTAGGAGAAGACGCCATATGGAACTGAGCAAGTCTCAGTGGGAGAATTACACTACAGATGTTACAGGCGTTAATCCCTGACTCGGTGTCTGCTTCTAGGAAATCCAACCTACCGCTGGGGTAAATGGGATATTTCTAACATTGCCCCAGGGTTAGGAGGCAAGATAGAAAGAGAAATTAGGTAAAAACACCAACTTTATAAGAAGCATATATTTTAGGTCTATTTATATATGATGTTTCTGTATTTAGAGAGAAAGATTACTTCCATAAACAAACAACTCATTACTTCCCCCCATGAAATACGTTCTGAAGAACATTGCTAAGATCCGCTCCATGTACATTTCATAGAAGGAAGCCACTGTTCTTTATCTTTCCAAAGTCACACGAGACCCAGCACTCAAGCAACAGCAGCAAAGCCTTATCCTTGTATTCACTGATGAAGGCTGTCAAAGAACTGAAGCACCAGAGAATACTGAGGATGGAAAAGAGTTTTCAGATACTTTCCCATCTTCCTTTGGAGTTATAGCTTGATACCTAAGAGGAAATCTATGGGGGTCTTCTAGGAAAGGCTTTTGCCCTAATAAAAAGACTCAAAAAGACTCACAAGACTCACAAGCAACAGTGAATTCTCCTCTTCGATCTGATGGACCTGAACCCTTGGCATACTAAGTCACTTCAGTCATGTCTGACTCTGTGCAACCCTATGGACTGTAGCCCACCAGGCTCCTCTGTCCACTGGGGATTCTCCAGGCAAGAATACTGGAATGGATTGCCAAGCCCTCCTTCAGGGGATCTTCCCACCCAGGGCTCGAACCCATGTCTCTTAGGTCTCCTGCATGGGCAGGCGGGTTCTTTACTGCTGTCAGGAGAGACATCATTGTGAACATGACAGTGCAGTAAGACAAAGCGGATATCTGTGAATATTTCCTTGAGCTATCGAACCAAGCCATGAACTAAGCGTGAGTCCAGATTTTTATTTTGACAGAATATGTTCCTTATTTTAAAAGTCATTTTTATACTTGGATACTCTGATTCATGGGCTTCCCTGGTAGCTCAGCTGGTAAAGAATCCGCCTGCAATGCAGGAGACCCCTGTTCGATTCCTGAGTCAGGAAGATCCCCTGGAGAAGGGATAGGCTACCCTCTCCAGTATTCTTGGGCTTCCCTAGTGGCTCAGATGGTAAAGAATCCATCTGCAATGCAGGAGACCCAGGTTCAATTTCTGGGTTGGAAAGATCCCCTGGAGGAGGGCATGGCAACCCACTCCAGTATTCTTGCCTGGAGAATCCCAAGGACAGAGGAGCCTGGAGGGCTACAGTCAGTGGGCTCACAAAGACTCAGAAAGGACTGAGCAACTAAGCACAGCACAGCACTCTGATTCATAGCCAAAGCACCCTGATTATGGATTATCTAATCTAATAGCTGGGTTTCACAGATCAAGAAACTGAGACGCTGAGTAAGTAGCTTGCTCAACACCCACGGTGATTAAGTGACAGGACTACAACTCAAATACAGATGTTCTGATTCTTGGACTAAAGCACTTTGTACCAAACCTTAGAGAACATTCTAGCTGGGATTGAAAGGAAGTGAGATGACTGGAGAGCGGCCTAGCTCTGAAAGGAAACAAGCCCAGGCACCCAGGGAGAGAGGGCTTCTGCTAGTGAGTGAGGATCCCTTCAGGACAGAATTCCAGCCGGCTGTGAGTGACTCTCCTCCCTGGTTCCTGAACTCTTAGCCCATCCTGTGTTCCCAGAAAGCCAATGAAAAGTAAGCTTTGACAATGTCACTGTCCTAGATACATAAAAATAACATTACTGTACATGCCAAAAGTGAACCAGATTCTCTGAATTTTTTTTCCAACTTCTAAAAATAGTTAGGACTTTCTGCCAAAAAGAATGGGACTTCAATTCCCATGAAAAAACATCACTCCGTGGCATTTGCTCCAATGTAGAAATAATTAAATACACTCTGAAGAATGGAATTCTCAGGGCTCTCACCCCACCACCCTGTTTTCTGAAAGTAAAGGAGCGGGGGTGGAAATGGGACAACCACAATATAGTAAAGAAATCCCTAGACTTGGAATCAGGAGCACTGGGCTCTAGCTTGAAGGACACTTTTGCCATTCCCTTCAATCACCCAGTGATTTAACCCTTTCTTTACAGGATTGTGGAATATCTCACTGCGTAAGTTTTAAAAGCCAGATACTTATTTTCCCAGCCTCCTTTGCAGCTATCATTTTAAGTTCCACTCTGAGGGTTAATCTGATGTGTCAACCTACTGGACCATGGTGTGCCCAGACATTCAGTTAAGTGATACTCGGGGTGTGTCTGTGAGTGTGTATCTGGGAGGGTGTTTCTGGGTGAGATTAACATTTGAGTCAGTAGACTGAGGAAAGCAGATTGATTGCCTTCTACAGTTTGGGAATGCCTCGTCTAATGCCTGGAGAGTCTGAAGAGAGCAAGAAGCAGGTAAGAGAGAATTTGCTCTTTCTGCCTGAGCTTCCTCAAGCTGGGACACTGGTTTCGTCCTGCTTTCAAATTAAGATTGGGACTTATACCATTGGCTTTCCTGGTTCTCAGGGCTTCAAACTCAGACTGAAACTATACGATCAGCTTTCCCGGGTCTCCAGGCTTGCCAACTGCAGCCTCTGGAACTTCCCAGCCTCCATCACCGTGTGAGCCAGCCCCTTACAGTAAACCATAAACATACAGGAAATTATAAATATATATATATATATACACACACATGTATATACACACATATATAAATATATAATATTTTTCCTGTTTCTCTGGCATATCTATATTAATATTATCCACCAGCCCAAAAACACCATCCCCAGATTTGAACAGAAAGCCAGTGTGTCAAAGGAGGACCCGGAAAGTGAAGAGAAGAAGACGAAGAAGGGAGTTGATTAAACACTCCTAGTTGAGATTTGACCTGGAGTCACAGGAAAGCATCGTATGGTTTTACAAAATGACAACAGGTGTGGGGCTTTTGTTTTCTCTCTCGGTGTTGAAGCCTTGGACGTTGTTGATTCACAAGTCAGACTCTGACTCTCAGCTGGACTGGAACCTCCCTGAGGAGAGAGCCTTTAATAACCTGTTCGCCACTCTATCCTCAGCACCTACGTCAGTGTCTGAAATCCTATATCTGCTCAAAAATGTTTGTGAAATGAAGTCAACTTTGTGTAAGACATGTCAGCCATTTTTGTAAATAGGATCATTTTGTTTTGAGACTGATCAAATCAAACCTTGCTCGATCTAGGAGCTTTAAGGAAACCTCAGTCTAACAGAAGCATAATCTTAACCAAAGAGGTTTAGATTTGGCCCAAACTTCAGGTCTGACTTTGATTGCTACAAGTCATAACACAAAACATTGCACGTTTCTCTAAGAAGGGTCTAGTGACCGGTGCCTTGGCCAAAAGGGTGATATCTTCCAGTCATGCACATTCTCATATCTTCTGCCAGGATGCAGTGGGGTATGGGGTAATAGCACCTGCCAGGACCACCTCCAACCAGACACTCTCAGCAGTGGCTCAACTCTCTTTCTGGTCTTGCTTATTACATTTTGCTTATGCAATTAAAGGATGAAAGTGGGATCAAGGGAGCAAGCAGATTCCCCCCTTTACAATGTAGCATGTAATCAATCTTTACATTTTGTTACTTATTGATATGTTTATTATACTCCAAGAGAATTTTAGTTCATAAGTTAGCAGAAGCTTAAAGTCAGACTTTATTTTTTGGGGCTCCAAAATCACTGCAGATGGTGACTGCAGCCGTGAAATTAAAAGACGCTTACTCCTTGGAAGAAAAGTTATGACCAACCTAGATAGTACATTCAAAAGCAGAGACATTACTTTGCCGATAAGGTCCGTCTAGTCAAGGCTGTGGTTTTTCCAGTGGTGTGAGAGTTGGACTGTAAAGAAGGCTGAGCGCCAAAGAATTGATGCTTTTGAACTGTGGTGTTGGAGAAGACTCTCGAGAGTCCCTTGGACTGCAAGGAGATCCAACCAGTCCATTCTGAAGGAGATCAGCCCTGAGATTTCTTTGGAAGGACTGATGCTGAAGCTGAAAGTCCAGTACTTTGGCCACCTCATGCGAAGAGTTGACTCATTGGAAAAAACTCTGATGCTGGGAAGGATTGGGGGCAGGAGGAGAAGGGGACGACAGAGGATGAGATGGCTGGATGGCATCACGGACTTGATGAACGTGAGTCTGAGTGAACTCCAGGAGATGGTGATGGACAGGGAGGTCTGGTGTGCTGCAATTCATGTAGTCGCAAAGAGTCAGACACAACTGAGGGACTGAACTGAACTGAAAGTTAGATGTGCACAAAAATTTAAAATGTTGTTCCTTTTGTCACAATGTTATTTCTTCAGGCCAGTGTGTGGGTGTGGCAGTAAAAAAGGCAGGCACACACAGACCCTGGACAGTTCTGAACTGGAACAGAAAATTCTGGGCTGACCCTGGGTGTCCTAAACCGCTTTAAGGTGTAACCAACATGAGCTAAGGCTTCATTAGCTTGTGTTACCTGCCAATCACCATCTCAGCGCTTTATACATATTAACTCAGGTAATCCTCACACATCTCCTGGAGTATGTTACCATCATCGTCCCCATTTTACAAAAGAGGCAAGGCAGGCACAAAGGAGTAACTTGCTCAAATTCACACAGCAAGGCAGGGAGGAATCAAGATTTGGACTCACATCTGATGCCAGAGTCTGTCCCCTTAACTACGCACAACCTAGATAGTACATTCAAAAGCAGAGACATTACTTTGCCGACTAAGGTCCGTCTAGTCAAGGCTGTGGTTTTTCCAGTGGTGTGAGAGTTGGACTGTAAAGAAGGCTGAGCGCCAAAGAATTGATGCTTTTGAACTGTGGTGTTGGAGAAGACTCTCGAGAGTCCCTTGGACTGCAAGGAGATCCAACCAGTCCATTCTGAAGGAGATCAGCCCTGAGATTTCTTTGGAAGGACTGATGCTGAAGCTGAAAGTCCAGTACTTTGGCCACCTCATGCGAAGAGTTGACTCATTGGAGAAGACTCTGATGCTGGGAAGGATTGGGGGCAGGAGGAGAAGGGGACGACAGAGGATGAGATGGCTGGATGGCATCACAGACTTGATGAACGTGAGTCTGAGTGAACTCCAGGAGATGGTGATGGACAGGGAGGTCTGGTGTGCTGCAATTCATGTAGTCGCAAAGAGTCAGACACAACTGAGGGACTGAACTGAGCTGAAAGTTAGATGTGCACAAAAATTTAAAATGTTGTTCCTTTTGTCACAATGTTATTTCTTCAGGCCAGTGTGTGGGTGTGGCAGTAAAAAAGGCAGGCACACACAGACCCTGGACAGTTCTGAACTGGAACAGAAAATTCTGGGCTGACCCTGGGTGTCCTAAACCGCTTTAAGGTGTAACCAACATGAGCTAAGGCTTCATTAGCTTGTGTTACCTGCCAATCACCATCTCAGCGCTTTATACATATTAACTCAGGTAATCCTCACACATCTCCTGGAGTATGTTACCATCATCGTCCCCATTTTACAAAAGAGGCAAGGCAGGCACAAAGGAGTAACTTGCTCAAATTCACACAGCAAGGCAGGGAGGAATCAAGATTTGGACTCACATCTGATGCCAGAGTCTGTCCCCTTAACTACGCAAATGAACGCTAACCAGAAAATTCATGCCTCCCACTGGAAATAACATGGTGCTTACTTCCAAAAAGATGAACCAGGGCTAAGAATCAGTGAGTAGAGAACGAGGAGGAACAGAGTTTTTGTTTGTTTGGTTTTTAAGTCACAAAAAACTCCATCCCTGGTGTTGTTTACTGCTGACTAAAAAAATAAGATGCTCATAGAAAACATGAAAAAATAACAAAGTATAAAAAATAAAATATGTCTCATGTAAATCTGAGTTCTTTCAACCCACCCACGGGTTTCACTCATTCATCTGCCCACCTACCCACGTATTCAGTATACTTTTGCCTTGTGCTACATTTGACTCTGTAGAACAAGTGAAATAGAACAAGTCACAAAAACCATTCAATTTTGGTTAGTTTAGAAGTAAAAACAAAGCACATCTAAGAAACGTCTTCTTGTGTACAGTTTGAGGCAAGCTGCAATTAGAAGTGATATAATGGAGCACAGAGGATTTTAAGGCAGTGAAACTAAGCTGTATGATACCAGGTTATACATTTGGTAAAACCCACAGATCTTCAGCACCAAGCTTGAACCCTGATGTAAACAATGGACTCTGGGCAATTATGATGACTCACTTCCAGGTTTATCAGTTGTAACAAATGTACAACACGCTGGTGGGAGATGTTGAGAGTGAGGGAATGGAGGCTTTGCAGACTCGGGAGCAGGGGATATAAAAGCAAGCTCTGTACCTCCGACTCAGTTTTGTGGTAAACATAAAACTGCTCTGAAAAGTGAAATTTAAAAAATTAAAAATTAATAGTGTGAAAAAAGTCACACAAATTTAAAACAACGAATGCTTTGTGTTTACCCTGTGCAGCACACAGTTCTCAGAAACTCTATGAGTTCCTCATTCAGTCCTCACTACAACCAAATGAATGAGACTATCTTTAAATCCCCCTCTTACAGATAAGGAAACCCGGGGGCAGAGAAGCTGCACAAGTTACCAAAAGTCACAGCTGTTAATGACAAGTGGAACCAGCCTGTGAACTTGAGCAGTGAACTCCAGAGCCACACTCCTCATTTCTATTGTCTGTTGCCTGCCTCCCAGGAGGTTTGGAAAGCTAAGGATGGAGGGATCACTTCCTGAGATGGGCAGGGGTGGGTGGAGAGGAGGGAAGCTCAAGAGTGCCAAGAGAGGGACAGGGGAGCGACGGAGGCAGGTGAAGAACAAGTCTTCACTTTTCCCATTCCTGAAGTATTTCAGAGCCTCACAATACCAGGGTGGAATTCTAGATCTCTGGTCATTGGGTGGAGGGTTCACACCAAGCAAAAATGACAACCTTTCCTGGCATGCCCAGCACTGACAAGCACTGTGGATACAAAGTCTTTAGGGCAGAGTAGAAGATCACTGTCTCAGTTGGTCGTGGTGTCCGGGGCCTCCCTCTTCCTTCCCCTCACAGCCCTTTCTATCTTAAATCCCTTCCCCGTGAGGGCTGCCCCAGGACGCCGCCCTGCCAGCATTCCCCACACGCTCTCGCCTGGCACCTCTGGCCAGGCTGCCGTTGGGCCCCCGAGGCGTGGACTGGCTGGGGACATCCCAAGCTGAACCTTGGAGAACGGGAAAGTTCAGTGTTGGCCTGAGGCCTGGCAAGTCGCTCAACAGTAACTCCTCGTTCTCCATCCCAGTAGAGCCCTCAGCATATATCCAGACCTGCTGAGGAGGGCTGGTCTTAACAAGCTGCTGCCCTCCACTCATCCTCCTTCAAGGGGCGTTAGCAAGATTTCTTCTGACTGAAATTTCTTTCTGTGGAATTTTTCAAGCATTCAGCCACTTCTGACACTTAAAATGCAGTTTAGATAAACTCGAGTACATTTTCAAAAGGGGTGGGTGGTAACGTAACTCCCGAGAGGGTTGCCCTCAGCTTCTACCCTCCCATAGGCACTGTCCGCTCTCCGCCTGGGAGGTGGAATCTACCCGTACTTACCCTGGGATCGGGGCCGGCCTCTGCTCTGAACAATAGAGAATGGTAGAAAGGACACCGTGCCAGCCAGGGCCCTAGCCTTGAAGGAAGCGGCCGCTTCTCCTCCCCCTCTGGGACCCCCAAGTGGGACGAACAAACCCAGGCACTCCACTTCACTGGGCAGGCCACGTGGTGGAGGAACATGGAGACATTAGACTCACACATGAGGAAGCTCTGCTGAATGTCCAGCCTGGTGAAGTCTCCCAGTGACTCCAGCCCCAGCCTCCACTTGACTGTATGAAATCCCAAACAAGAACTGCCAGGTTCAAACCATTCTACCCAGAGACTCCTGAATGATAAATAAATTAAGTCATTCATTTTAGGATCAGTTTGTTACACAGCAACAGATAGCCAAATTATGATCATTCACTTTAACCCAGTAATTTTAAGAACCTAGGAAATATTCTGGAATATAGACCAAGGCTCACAAACAAACATGTTTAATATTTCATTAATGATCACCAAAAAAGTAGAAAAATAAGATAATAGTTAAGTAAATTGTATATGTGATTTCTTATGTAGTCATTAAAATAATGCCTAAGTGTGTTTAATATCATGAAGTGTTTACAATATACTAATCAAAAAAAAAAAGGAAAAGAAGTTGAGTTCCTCAAATTGTATGACCACATAATATATGTATAGAGATGATTGGAGGTTAATTTGCCAAAATATTAGCATTTTTAACTGAATATTAAAAATGGATGATAGTTATTTTCTTCTTTATGTGTCTCAGGATTTTTCCAAGTTTTCTATAGTGGGCATGTATTTTTATTTTGGGGATTATAAGAGGCATGTATACCCATCATAAGAAAAATAATTCAGACCAGATTAAAGGTCATAAAAGGAAAGTGATAGTAAAGCCAAGTTCATCTTATAGAGATAACCTCTGTGAACATTTTGGTGTTAACATTTAGGATTTATTTTCTTCTATAGATTCCCATATAGTCAAACGGACCTTAGAAAGCATCACTACGAACAAAGCTGGTGGAGGTGATAGAATTCCAGTTGAGCTACTTCAAATTCTAAAAGATGATGCTCTGAGAGTGCTGAACTTAATATGCCAGGAAATCTGAAAAACTCAGCAGAGGCCCAGGACTGGAAAAGGTCAGTTTTCATTCCAATCCCAAAGAAAGGCAATGCCAAAGAATGTTCAAACTATTGCACAATTGCACTCATCTCACATGGTAGCAAAGTAATGCTCAAAGTTCTCCAAGCCAGGCTTCAAAGTACATGAACCATGAACTTCTAGATGTTCAAGCTGGATTTAGAAAGGGCAGAGGAAACAGAGATCAAATTGCCAACATCCATTGGATCATCGAAAAAGCAAGAGAGTTCCAGAAAAACATCTACTTCTGCTTTATTGATTATGCCAAAGCCTTTGACTGTGTGGATCACAACAAACTGTGGAAAATTCTTAAAGAGCTGGGAATACCAAATCACCTTACCTGCCTCCTGAAAAACCTGTATGCAGGTAAAAAAGCAACAGTTAGAACTGTACATGAAACAACAGACTGGTTCCAAATCAAGAAAGGAGTATGTCGAGGCTGTATATTGTCACCCTGCTTATTTAACTTATATGCAGAGTACATCATGAGAAACGCTGGTTGTATGAAGCACAAGTTGGAATCAAGACTGGCAGGAGAAACATCAATAACCTCAGATATGCAGATGACACCAACTTTATGGCAGAAAGCAAAGAACTAAAGAGCCTCTTGATGAAGGTGAAAGAGGAGAGTGAAAGCTGGCTTAAAACTCAACATTCAGAAAACAAAGATCTTGGCATCTGGTCCCATCACTTCATGGCAAATAGATGGGGAAACAATGGAAACAGTGACAAACTTTATTTGCTTGGGCTCCAAAATCACTGCAGATGGTGACTGCAGCCATGAAATTAAAAGATGTTTGCTCCCTGGAAGAAAAGCTTTGACCAACCTAGACAGCATATTAAAAAGCAGAGACATTACTTTGCTGACAAAGGTCCATCTAGTCAAGGCTATGGTTTTTCCAGTAGTCACATATGGATGTGAGAGTTGAACTATAGAGAAAGATGAGCGCCGAAGAATTGATGCTTTTGAATTGTGGTGTTGGAGAAGACTCTTGAGAGTCCCTTGGCTGCAAGGAGATTCAACCAGTCCATCCTAAAGGAAATCAGTCCTGAATATTCATTGGAAGGACTGATGCTGAAGCTGAAACTCCAATACTTTGGCCACCCGATGCGAAGAACTGAATCATTGGAAAAGATCCTGATGCTGGGAAAAGTTGAAGGTGGGAGGAGAAGGGGATGACAGAGGATTAGATGGTTGGATGGTATCACCAACTCAATGGACATGAGTTTGAATAAGCTCCAGGAGTTGGTGATGGACAGGGAAGCCTGGTTTGCTGCAGTCCATGGGGTCACAAAGAGTCGGACACAACTGAACGACTGAACTGAACTGATAAGACTTCCACATGTAACAGTATGTTTTTTAAACAGGCTAGGATATTGTACATGCTGTTGTTTTTATCTTTGTACCTGTTTTGTAAGAACATAAATATTTAAAACTAAAGTTGATATAATTTTTCTGAGAAATCTCACGGCCTTTAACCCTCTTTCACATACAAGTTTGCAGAGATATGCAAGTACCCACAAACAATATAAACACAGGGGCAAACCTACCAGGCCCAAAATGATAGGGTAAAAATTATGACACTTAACAGCAATTCACAAATGAGGAAAGCTGCTATTTAGTAACGTGAAGGAGAAGACTTCTTGGAGCTCCCTTTTCTCTTACAATAGCAGGCCTTTGTTAGTGGACTTTGAACTTGACACTCATCCACAGTAAGTGAGGCCTGTTATACACAGAGGTTACAGGCAGAGCTATGCCCAGCCAGCCTGTCTGAGTTGTCAATAGACCTCCTCCTCCTCTGCCTCAGGCTGGCTCTCTGACCTTGGACAAATGACTTAATTTCTGTAAACTTCCATTTTCTTATCAAAAAAAAGAGGCAAATCTATTAATGACCTCAAAGTGATACTGTGTTGGACTGGGCAATCCATGTGATGTGCTTGGCACATTCAGTTAATATCTAGGTGGTGGTGAAGTCATTCTTATTTTCTAGAAAGGGTTGTTACATTTGATTTGACTTGTCCCAACCAGCAACTGGCATTCAGTCCTTGTGCATATTCTGCTCACATTATGATGAAAGATTTTAAAGATTGGAAAATGAAAAAAGCAACAGCAGCTGACATTATACATTGTATAGTATGCATGCTATAATAATGTTCCACAGTCTGTTCGTATTCCACAGCATTAACAAAAAGCTTGGAAACAGGAAGAAAGGTTAACATTCAGGTGTTTACACATTTTATTAGGCATTAAACATAACAACAAGAAGTGTTTTACCCTTAGAGGAGGGACGAAAAAGGCAAACACAGTTTTTGCATGTTTTTAATATGCCAAGCAGCATGCTCAGAGCAGCTACAGAACTAAATCCTCCAGACACATATTATTACACCCATTTTACAAGTGGGAAAACTGAGGGTTAAGGAAATTAAGCTATTTACCCAAGGGCATACAGTTGGTAAATGGGTAACCCAGGATTTGAACCCAGTGTGTTTGATTCCAAACTTCTGAGGTCAATCACAAGGATAATCTTCCCAGAAGATTCTATGGTGTAGCCATTACCTGCAGTGTAACCCAAGGTTTCCTCCTAAGAGGGTCTCCATGCTGGAATACACAACATCTTTTCAGAATAGTCACTCCTTCATGGCCCACAGACACTGGGTTGGCGAAAAGTTCGTTCGGGTTTTTCCATAAGATGTTATGGAAAGATGTTTTCATGGCTCCACATTAAAATTACCTAAAGAGGATTTTAAACAGTCTCCCATTTTCCATGGTTTCCCTGGTCAACCATGGCCTGAAAATATTAAATAGAAAATTCCAGAAATAAACACTTCATAAGTTTTAAATTTCACATCATTCTGAGTTGCATGATGCAATCTCATGCTATCCCGCTGGGAACATGAATCAGGCCTCGTCCAGAGTACCCCACCTGGTAGTCATGTAGTAGCCGTGTTGGTTATCAGATCAACTCTCGCAGGTGGCCTGTTGAAGTAACTGTGCTTCTGCTGAAGTAACCCTTTACTAATAATGGCCCCAATGCACAAGAATAGTGATGCGGCAACTCAGATATTCTCTTACTGCGCCTAATTTATGAATTAAACTTTACCATAGATAGGTATGTATAGGAAAAAAAACATTATATATAGGGTTCAGTACTATCCACTGATTCAGGCATCTGTTGGGGGCTTAGAACACATCTCCCACGGATAAACCAGGGCTAATCTCTCTATGGAGGTTCTAATTTACTATGCCCCCATGGCCCCAGGCCCATCTTGGCCCAACTGAGCCAGCAGAGAGAAGCACTGCTCTCAAGTTTGCCAAGGGCCCCCTCTGCTTCCAAAGGGATGCTCAAGAAGTTTCCCCATCCCCTCAGCTCCTGAGATTTTCCCTCCATCCAGCAGTACCTATAGCTTTTGTCCTCAGTTTGCTCTGCTGTCTCTCTCATTGATTCTTTGCTCTGCCACCAGTGACCTTAAATCGCTTTCCTGAACAATCCACTTCCCCGCCTTCCACCACCACCCTTTCAAAGTTTCCTAGAAAGCGTTGGTGAAAGCATGTTCTATTTGTTTGTTTCAGTGTGCTTGGGAAACCACTCTCTGTGGAAAAGGAAATAAAAAAGAGAGAGAGAGAGGGAAAAAAAAAAAAAAGATGCTCAAAATCACCATTCATCGTTCCTAGGAACCTACCCTGTCAGTGATTTTTAAGAAGAAAGGAAAACTTGTTAAACCTCTCTTGCCCCTAAAATTCTCTGGCAGGGATGCTTCTGGCTTTTAGAAGTGTGTTCTGGATAGGCAGGCTATCTTGGGGGCTGGATGACCCTAAGGAGCGACAGCTTCTGTTTCATAAAAGTTACATTACTTAGTCTATGGAACACTCTAAATACAAGGACCTTATTCCTCAGAGTGTTCAGTTCTTAAAAATCTCAGATCTTTTAACTGCTAGAAGGGAAAAACCACCCTGAATTTTTTTCCCCAGTAAAACCATATTAAAATATGACTCCAAACTAACAAAACAAGATTTCTCTGCTTTAAATGATGTACCACTGTTGTTTCTACTGACCACTCCCTCTGACACATTCTATATTCGTATATGAAATATAGGCAGGCTATCTTGGGGGCTGGATGACCCTAAGGAGCGACAGCTTCTGTTTCATAAAAGTTACATTACTTAGTCTATGGAACACTCTAAATACAAGGACCTTATTCCTCAGAGTGTTCAGTTCTTAAAAATCTCAGATCTTTTAACTGCTAGAAGGGAAAAACCACCCTGAATTTTTTTCCCCAGTAAAACCATATTAAAATATGACTCCAAACTAACAAAACAAGATTTCTCTGCTTTAAATGATGTACCACTGTTGTTTCTACTGACCACTCCCTCTGACACATTCTATATTCGTATATGAAATACAATTCTGAAAATACTTCTTTTGACCTACGTAAGTCTTTATCCTCCCATGTTAATTGTTTATTATCTCACAGAGACATCAGTCAATGTAAAACTTTTACTACTTTTTACTGATAAACGCACAGAAAGGGGCTTTTATTTGAGATGAATTAACTGTTCTCTCTCCTTCTTCTATGACAGTGTAATTTCTATTGGGCCACAAGAAAGGCTTTCAATAGCTCAACCTTAAGTCCTGGCTCTGGTGAGAACCAGGAATAAGAATGATAATCTTGTCTAAACAACCTGAAACCGATTCCAGCCTTGACAGAAGGTTTTGCAGTTTTGCCTCCCAGAAGCGTCCAAGACTTTAGGCAGAATGTGAGAACAGAAACCACGATACTGCAGTACAGGCTTCTCTTAAAAGGATTTTGGCTTGATTCATCTGCACCTCATTATTAATTTACCTTTCGCTGCAGCAGAGGCCAAAAGAAAAATGCCCAAGAACCAAATCTCAAAGAGGCCTCACTGAGCAGAAGGAACAGGATTTATCCTGCTGTTTCTGGAAAACAGTCCCTGATTAGTACAGAAATTAGAACAAGTTGTTCCAGCAACACAAGGTTGCTTCTTTACCAAATTGGCTTTTTAAAATCCTGGTTTACAAATTATAGAAGTTCTTATTAACTTTTAAAAGTCACTCAACATCATTTTTTTTTTTTTGTACACATAAGCATCTTTTGGAGAAGGCACATTAAAATGTAGGAGATGTGCTAAGTTTTACAGATGATGTGAAATCAGGGTCAGACAACCACGAGGTGGACCAGGTTGCTGCAATATTTAAATACACTTGTTTAAAACTCTTCTAAGAACACTGACATAGATATGTAAGTGGATACACACTTCTATCCTGGACTGATAATCATGAACGATGACTATGTTTAGTTTTCGTTTCATGTTCAGTGTAAAGCTACTCAGTTCAGCTTTCTAACCATATGCCAGTGACAGTTTCTTTCTAATGTAAAAAGTGTTATGATCAGTGAGGCTATTGTCCATTTTAATTCTTTTATATTCTTATGTTAAAAACCAAATACATTCTATTTTTAAATTAAATATTTTACCCATTCTCTTATTCAAAAAATATTGGGGAAGTGAGAAGCCATCTCAATAAAGTTAGAACTAGTAGAAAAGCACTATGCAAGACATACTCTAGGAATCCAAACAGATTTTCTCCTGTTAGCATATTTAATTCCTTGCCCAATCATGACCGGTAGATTATAGTTGTATTATGTTCTACTTGTTAAACTTTCTGAAATTAAAAAAGCACTTCAAGACCCACCAGAATAGAGAATTTTTTGAATGCCATCAAGTTATCATATGGTAATATTAATATTTAAGCAGAGCCATAGGAGAGGGGGGAAAAAATCTATGGTTTCATGAACTCTACTGCAGGTTTTGAGTAGAGTATGCTGTTCCTCAGAGCTATGGGTACTTTTATATGTCTTTACTTCTTTGTTCCTCACAAAGTATTATTGTTTTATGCTTTCCATTGTCCAGTCCCCCAGAACCTTGACTAAAGAACCAGCAGTCTGTGCGGGGTTTGAATTCACCATTAACACCCAGGGTAACCTCAGTGCACAGAATGTAAGAAGACAAGCGAGGCAATGTTTGTGGAGTCCAGAGGCTGAATCCGTTCCACTCCAGAAGAAATGCCCCGATTGTCCTTCCTAAGCAAAAATTGCCACGATTCCCCATAAACATGCAGTTGTCCGCTGACTGTTATAAATAGACTTTAATACACAACCAGCTGTCTGAGAGAGTTTATAACTGTTGACCAAGGACACAGTGGGGAAGGGAAATGGGAGATTTCCACAGAGCAGGAGAATGGCTTGTCAGCAGGAGTGAGCTTGTGCACAGATCCCCCATTTAAAATATGTCAGCATGCCTGGATCTGAGCTAAAATTAGGGGACAGCACAATGGGCTTCATGTGGGAGCCTTCAATAGACACTCTATTCTTCTCTCATGGGCACCCTTGAATTCAGGATTGTGAAATAAGTGGCAGTTACCAGCAGAGAGCCTGTAAAGTGCTGGTCAAAGGAGATGTTTCAGATGATACAGAGCAAGATGCACCATTTGGGCTGTGATAGAATTAACCTCTGCCCCTAGCTCTTCCTATTTCCGGTACTATTTTTCTTTGTATTTTCCAAGATGTCTCCTTTGCCTTCTTTTCCAGCCTCCCCAGATAATCATTCTCTAAGAGTGTTCTGAACAGTTTAGTTTAACTAGACCCAATCCCTGGGGCAAAATGGTGTCTCAAAATCTAATGGGGTGTGACAGAATGGGGCCCAGAGCCAGCCTGCTCTGAGTTTCGACCAGCCAGCGGGAGATCACTGGATGTGACTGTGGCTGAAAATGGATGGGCTGCTGTTGCAAAGCTCAGTGAAACTAAGCAGGGAAGGAGAGACATGCCTTCAAGGAACAAAGATGGATATAAAGGGGACAGACAGAAGACAGACACAGAAGTAGAACCCGGAGGGAAAGATGTATGTTTCTTTCCCCTGTAAAATACGTAGGAGCAAAGAATGAGGATCGTATTTTAAAAGAAAATAGTGCAGCGTGTGCATTTTTCAGACATACCTTTTCCCAAAGGTCTGCAAAATATGCTACAAGACACTGAAATTTCTCTTCATATCCTCAGTTTAATTCCCATCCCCCCCAAAAATTTTAAGAGGTATTCTGAATTTTAATTGAAGTATAATTGACTTTATATTAGATTCAAGTATGCATAGTGATTTGATATTTTCTTATGTTACAAAATGACCAACATGATAGGTCTCATTACCATCTGTTATCATACAGACAGTACACAGTGTTTTATTATTTCCTCCACACTTTACATTCATACTCAAGAGTCACCTCCTTGCAACTGGAAGTTTGTACCTCTTCATCCACCACCCCCCAACTTATTTCACTCATTCCCCTCTCACCGCAGCTTTCCCTTTAGCAGCCATAAGTTTGTTTTCTGTATCTATGCCTCTGTTACTGTTCTGTTTGTCCATTCGTTGTTTTAGATTGAATATGATATTTCTCTGTATGACTTATTTCACTTAGCATAATACCCCTTAGATCTATCCATGATATTGCAAATGGCAAGGTTTCATTTCTCATGACTAGTATTTCATTGTGTGTACATGTATCCCACATCTTTAGCTGCTTGTCTGTGGACACATATGTTGCTTCCATATTATGAGGGTATTATAAACTCTCTTCGGAAAATAAGCCTCTTATGACCGGTGCTCTGTGATGACCTAGAGGGGTGGGATAGGGCAGGGTGGGAGGGAGGTTCAAGAGCAAGGGGAAATATGTATACCTGTAGCTGATTCATTTCATTGTATAGCAGAAACTAACACAACATTGTAAAGTAATTATATTCCAATTTTAAAAAATGATCATAGCACAGTAACGGCATATAACTTTAAATACCTTTTGAGTATCCATCAATAGTATTAATACACTTGGTTAATTGGAACTATGTTCCTATGCAAAGGAAGCAGTCTGGCAGGCCTAATGGTAATGATTTTGGGATAGGATTGGTGGTGGAAGGCAGGCCTTTCATTCATAAACTTTATTATTCTTTACATTTATAGCATAAACTACTTCCATAAATGTGTTAGAACTTCACTGGCAGAGGTACAAAAAAAATATCTACCAAACAAGTTAGTACATCTGCTTTACAAAATACCATAAATCTGAGATAGAGCTTGGAAAAGACAAGAGCTAGAGACCGTCCTGTCTTCTAATCGAGTCCCCATCCCAACCACCATTCTTCCATATTTCCAGCTCCATAAATCATGCTGCAAGGGGCAGGCTGACATGGAAAGCTATGACCATCTGCTGAGAACGCTGAATGCAGCTATATTAAGATGTCCAACTGTAAGTGATGTATATTCCTCCCCTTTCCTAGAATTTTATAACCGATCAGATAACATTAAGGTACTGAGTAAATGCAGAATGTCAACTTGAACTTTCAGTTTCTCTTTTGCACCATCTAACAAGTAATTTTTGCATTTAAAGTCACACTGGAGTACTTCCTTATATTTTTGTAGCTAGGTTTCAGAGCCTAAAACCAGAAGACATGAGTAAACACTGTAAAGGACAAACATTCAAACAGCAGTTTGAATTGCTTCTCTTTTCTGGGATCCTTGACAATAAGACTTGAGACCCAGTATATTCACTCATTCTGATTCAGACACTCAAGGACCTCGAAAGAGAACATGAGACTCACAAAATGGTTACAGATTCTAATAATCACTAATGGATTATAAAAGATTATTAAAGAGAGAAAAAGAGCTAATATATCTAAGTTAAACCATCTGTAGGCAGTGGTGGTAGTGGTTTAGTCACTAAGTCATGTCCAACTCTTGCAACCCCATGGGCTGTAGCCTGCCAGGCTCCTCCATTCATGGGATTCTCCAGGCAAGAATACTAGAGTGGGTTACCATTTCCTTCTTTAGAGGATCTTCCCAACCCAGGAATTGAACCTGGGTCTTCTGCATTGCAGGCTGATTCTTTATTGACTGAGCTACAAGGGAAGCCCATCCTTAGGCAGAAATTTGCTCAAATGATAATGAGAGACAACCTATCTGTTGGGGGCCTTCCCAGATGGCTCAGTGGGTAAAGAATCTGCCTGTAGTGCAGGAGATGCGGGTTCGATCTCTGGGTTGGGAAGATCCCCTGAAGGAGGACATGGCAATCCACTCTAGTATTCTTGCCTGGAGAATACCATGGACAGAGGGGCCTGGCAGGCTGCAGTCCATAGGGTCACAAAGAATAAGACATGACTGAAAGGACTGAGCATACAATCTCTCTGTGAGGTCAAAGTTCTCTGCCACTGAGGGTCAGTCTCCAGCAATGTCCTCCCTATCCAGTGGTGCCCAGACTTCCAGCTGACACTAGCAGCTAAGGCCTGGAGTCCTCCACCATGGCTATCCCATGCAGAGTGCTCCCTTGAACCAAGTCCTCACCTATCCAAAGAGGCTAGGAATGTTAGGTGTGGAGGAGCTGACCATCTGAGGCTTAAGACAGCTTTGGCCCAGCTGCAGGCCTATGAGACAGAGACAGAGAAGTGGAGGGAAATAGACTGAAGGGTCCAAAAGCAGAGCCCCGTTTAACACCAGTAAAGGTACTCCCCTAACCCCAAGGGCAAACACACCCATCCTAGCTCCTCCTTCCCCTCCTATGTGACCCCCAAGGTGACACTACACCCAGCCAACTCACTGTCTGGAGCAGTAGGCAGACGTCCTGACACGTGGTGGGCCTGGCTCACTCAGTGATGGGTAAGAATAGAACTAGAGGGGCCTTTGCTCCCATCAAAGACAAGCATCCAAGGAGGAGTTACTCTCATAGCTCCATCCTTCTTACTGTGCTTTGAGAAATAGATACCAAAGAGCTCTCATTGCTATGAGGACTAATCTGAGTCCCCAGTAGAGTCCCAAAACTTGAGTGGCTTTGGGGCCAGTGGGAGGCTCCAGGGTGTCTCAAAAGCAGCCACATGTTTCTATTAGGGAGGTGTTCATGCAACACACACTCATTATGTTCATCATCTTGGACCATCAGATAGAAAAGCCTGACCTCAAAGGGACCACTGACCTCTGTGGAAGAGCCAGATGTCTCCTGATAGGAAGAGAAATTGGATGCAACAATACACGTTCTGCAAGCAGCTCTGTGAAGTATCACCTTGTGATCCTACAGATGACAGAGCTTCTCTGCTGGACACTTAGCCTGGCCGCCCTAGGTACCAGTGATACTGGCCTGGAGACCCACATCAGGGACAAAAGGCTCCTGCAGGTAGGCAGGTGAAATAGAAGGCACTGCTCGAGGAGCCAGGACATAACCAGCAGCCCTGTATCCCGCTTGCCATTGGGTGTGGACATGCTAGTGATCCACATGCTAGTGTGGACATGTGTGATCAGGCCAGTGTCAGCAACTAAGTGATGGAAACGTTTCCTTGGCCATGAGAGTGGATACCAGCTCCACCTAATATATTAGCAAACAGTGGATAGATGTCCAATAATAATCCTCTCTCTGACTGATAGGATGGAGAGACAATGGGAAAAGAACCCAGAAGGAATCTTTGGGTGCTCCTCCAATGATCCTCAAACTCTAGAACTAGCCCAGCTGGATGGGGGTGGGGAGCAGTAGGCATTCAGGCCTGCAACTGTATCAAGGAAATCCCCGAGAAGGGGGCTGATTCAAAATGAAGAAGCCAGTAGCTGTATAGGATGTGGGAGCCTGTAAAGAAGAACAGAGGATGCTGAAGGAGGCTGCCATCACAAAGTATCCAGCCAAGGAAAAGCCTCTAATGCACCTATCTCAAATGATAGGGCCAAGTCTTAGCAGACCCAGGGCATGTATACCCATCGACCCACCTCCCACCAAGCCAACTCTTGACTCCTCAGCAGTCTGGCATGGAAAGAGCTTCCTCTAATCCCATCACCTACCACTCATATTAAGACCAAGAAGGATAGCCCTGGGGTGGACCATCATCCCAGTCACCATGACCCAGGACAAGTCACTAGCCCTGTCATGTCTCGTAACACACTCTAGTTGCCCAGGCTGGTAGATGTACACTCCACATTTCAGAGCATCCATGCATACAGAATATTAAGGACATCAGCCACAAAGCTTAAGAATGCCTCACCCATCAGAGCTGCAGAGCTGAGACCAGGAAACACACTTCTTTCCTGCTAGACCCACTCAGGGTTATTTCCTGCCTCTAACTCCTTGCTGTATCACCCAAGAGGTTCAAACGGTGGTCACTTACTACTCCTACACTGGCCCCACAAAATGCTACCAGACAGTGTTTGGAACATTCTTTCTTTCCCTGACAGGGATCAGAACTCCAGTTACACACTCTTGAACATGAGGAGAGAGCCACATTGCCTGGCAGGAAAGATCTTATCCACTCGGGAAGGCAGAATCTGGCAGGAAAAGTCCAATAGCTCTACTCAGGTAAACGGCATGAACCAAAAGCCCAGAGCCAGAAGCACAGGGACAAACCAGCAAACCAGAGTGGCCCCTCTTACTGCTGACCCAACATTTGCTCTCAGAGGTTGGTGGCCCTATCCAAGGCCTTTAAATAGCCTTGTGCACAGGTGTAAGCCCTTAACCAAATCACATTGATTTGCACACCTCATACACAGTCAAAAGAAGAGAAACTTGTGGTTTATTTATTCTCACTTAAAAATTTAGAGTGTGCCCCAAATTGTACAAATCAAAAGGAGTCACAATCAGAACATTTCATCTTTAGAAATGCTCCACCAACATTAGCTTATGAACTCACTCGGCAAGCTGGTGAGGTAGGCGTGATTATCCTTGTTTGTGGATGGAGAAACTGAGGAAGGAGCATGTAATGACTTGCCCAAGGCAGGCATGAGGCTGCGCAAAATGCAGAGTAGACACTATGTTAAGACAATTGCTTTGGAGTTTTGTCTCCTAAAAATCAAGATATACAAAACAGAACCAAAGAAGAAAAAACACTTAATTTGGAAAAACAAGCTTTGGTGAAAAGAATAGGTTTTTTTTTTTTAAGCTAAGAACAAAATTTCACAAGCTAATAATTTGTGTGCCTCCAAGGCTCCTGCTAATGACCGCCACCTAAACTGTGGTTATCTTCCTAGTCAATGAGAGGTTGATTGTAATATTCTTTCCACCTGATATGCTTTACTTTTCAATGAGTAGGTTTTTATGAAGCCCCAATTAAATATGTAGTGAGCTTATGGAATTCCTAACATATATGGATGGAATTTCTAGCAAACATGACTTTCCTTTTTGTTTAAATTAATCTTCAAATTTTCAGCCAAGAATAAAGCAGTTGCTCCTGAGTTAATTCCCAGAACTTCCCTAAATGACTTCAAAAGCTATATCAAGTATGAACATGTTAAGTAAAATCCTTCATGAATTTTTAAATTGCTCTAAATAAAGCTTTTCAATAGTAATCTTGAATGAGAAGCTTGTTTTAGTAATTTATAGCTAAGCAGCTGTTGTTTGGGTAGCATCTTCAGTTTCTTTTTCACAAGAAAATCTGAAAATGAGTCATGTAGACAGGAAGACCAGATTGCTTTCCATGGTAAACGTTATATTCTTGTCTCATAGAACTTTTAAAGTTTCAGAAAAGTAAACACCAAAAAAGATCATTTCTTAACCATTACACTGGAGAAAACATTAGCCAACGATATATTCAACTTATATTCCAATGAACTTTCTATTTTTGCATGTCATTGCCCTGCGATCCCTGAGTGTATGTGATGACCACATAGGATGCTGCTGCTGCTGCTAAGTCACTTCAGTCGTGTCTGACTCTGTGCGACCCCACAGACGGCAACCCGCCAGGCTCCTCTGTCCTGGGATAGGCTAGCAAAATGCAAGTCAACTTCACCGATGCCCTGCAAAGTTCAGCAAATGGCTCTTCAAGGGTGCAAGGTAGGACTGACTTCTCAAGTTATTTCCTTCCTCTATGCCTCTCTGCACCACTCAGTTCTGTCCTCTTGGACTTGGTGAGAATCAGGAGTTGATGAAAAGCACATAGTTACTGATATGCTCAGGACCCTCATGGCATTTGAGATAATTTATGTAAAGCATATGTTATAAATTATAAATTGCAGTCCTCATCTGTAGACAAGAATGTCATATATTTCAGTAATGCAATTGTTTCTAAGCTTTTGATTGAGTACCAGCAAGAAGAAATTGACATTTAACCCTATATCTATCTGTGTTTATTCATTCATTAATAAACTACATATGTATATCCTCTAGTAATATATATTATGACATCAAAAATAGAAGTTGAAAAGAGATAAGAATTTAGCAGTTTCTTCTTACTTTCAAGAGATAGTCTTCAGAGATAGTCTTCAGCTAGTCTACTGCTGTAAGGGAATGTTAACTCTATCTTGAAAATAAAGGATGATAATTATAACTAACATTTACATAGTATAGGTAAATACTGCTAAATGTCATTAATTCTAGTGCTTTATGTATATTAACTTGTTTTATCTTGGTATCAGCCTTATGCAAGAGGTATAATCTTCACTTCCCAAATGATGAAACTGAGAACAGACTGGTCACATAACTTGTCTGTGGCCAAATAATTACAAACAGGGATGTGATTTAAACTTAGGCAGTCTAAAGCTAGACTCCAGCTAATCTGGAAATCTGAAAGCCTGGCAAATTGTTATCCTTCTAACTAGCGAGTGATAGAGGCTCCAATGCATTAGTTTCCAGAATATCTGCATAATGGCATGCAGCCTCCCATATTAAAATTGTTGCTTTGAGTGCTCCTCTCTTCCAGTAGAATGCAAACTCCTTGAGTTTGGGGACTGAAGTATTTTTATGTTTGCATCACAGCTTTGAGCATAGTGCCTCATATTAGAAAGCATTTGTTGAATGGATGACTATATGAAAGAAAAAAAGATTTTTCAGTTGGTAGTTTTACCCAAAATTACTAGAGAGTCACTGAAATTTGAATGTTTGAGCTGACTCATTGGAAAAGACTCTGATGCTGGGAAGGATTGGGGGCAGGAGGAAAAGGGGACAACAGAGGATGAGATGGCTGGATGGCATCACGGACTTGATGGACGTGAGTCTGAGTGATCTCCGGGAGATGGTGATGGACAGGGAGGCCTGGCGTGCTGCAATTCATGGGGTCGCAAAGAGTCGGACACGACTGAGCAACTGAACTGAACTGAAATAGAGACAAGAAGCTATCCTACCAACAAAGATAGTCTCAGACTTTCTTCCTAATGGGATGTTACTCCTTTGCTAAACCAACACATAGGAAAAAACATCCTGCTGATGCTATACAAGCCCCTTCAGATAGGAGTACTGTCCCACCCATAAGCCTTCCAATTCTTGACCCCAGGGAAACTAAAAAGGTGAAAGAAGAAAAGATGGGAATGTTATTCGTGGAAATAATATTTCTCAGGAGCCTTATTCACACTTCCTGTCATGAAAAGCACAAAACAAAAAGCAAAACTGCCCTTGTGCTCTGGAGTCAGCAGGAAACTATTTCATTACTAACTTAGCCTGGAAATCACTAGGGGTGAGGGGGGAGGTTGAGGGATGGATGGGTGAATGAATGAATGATGGGCTTGCCTTCTAAAAAGTGGAGTTGAGATATCTAGTTTTCAATCCAGTCTTAGTTCAGCATAAGTGGTTACATTTCTTTTAGCAATAGACTTTGTCACAGCAAAAGCTACCCAAGCTTCAAACTGATATTTATCCTCAAACCATGGGAGTTAGTGTATTTCTTTTCCTTAGTTTTGCGTGATGCAAATAGCAGCAGTAGTTGTGTCACATAAACTCTAGGGTGTCTGGGCTCAGCAGTTGCAGCTCATGAGCTTAGTTGCCCCACAGCATGTGGGATGTTAGTTCCTTGACCAGGGATTGAAGCATGTCCTCAGCATTTGGAGGCAGATTCTCAACCACTTGACTTCCAGGGAAGTCCCTTTTAACAGTATAAAAGCAATAAACTGGTTCCAAGAACATGGAGGACTGTGGTACTGGAGACTCGTATTACAGCATGTAGAAATGCTTAATACAAACTGAACACCAAAGAAATAATAGAAAATCTGAAGATGTAAAAAGTGGGATGGGAGGACTTCCCTGGTGGTCCAGTAGTTAAAAATCTGCCTGCCAATGCAGGGGACATGGCTTCGATCTCTAGTCTGGGGAGAGTCCACATGCCATGAGACAACTAGATTCGTGCACCACAACTGAGTCCACAAACTACAGCTACTGAAGTCCGTGTACCTAGAACCCGTGCTCTGCAGCAAGAGAAGCCTCCACAATGAGGAGCCCACACACAGCAACTAGAGAGGAACCCTCACTCGCTGCAACCAAAGAAAGCCCTCACACGGCAACAAAGGCCCAGCACAGTAATAACAATATTTTTAAAGTGATACGGGCATACGGGAACCTACAAGCAGAATACTAACTAAGTGCCACAGCATGTCCCAGGGGGTGGGGTTTATTACCTACACGGGAACAGAGATGTGACTTGGGCCCAATGAAGTAGGGACCTAAAACTGAGGCTCTTCATAAAGCTGAGACACCCCCCACCCACAGAGACAGGAGGATTAGAAAAACTGCTCTTTGGCCAAGGGAAGTTGGTCTTTTCCTCAGGCTCTAAGCAGAAAAAGAGAGACTATGTGGGAGATTTCAGTCCCCAGTGGGCCTTGTGTGAATGTGGACACTTAACACTGTAGGATGTGGAAATCTCAAAGTGAGATACTTGAAACTCCCTGGACCAGTAGAAGCAAAAATGAAACCCCCTGCGAGAAAACCCCCTCCACAGCCCAGGAGAACTCACAGTCACCCAAAGGCAGAAAGAGAAAAGGTTAGTATAAGGAAAAAAAAAAAAAATTTTTTTCAAAGAAGGAGAGTCTACCATCCCAAGTCCTTGGCCAAAAGAACACTAAAGACTGTTCGTCAGTGCAAAGGAAACTGAAACCAGAAAGAATTTCTTATAACTGCACAATATAAAGACAGTCCAACTTAAAAATGAGTGAAGAACTGGAATAGACATTTCTTTAAAGAGGAAAATGAAGGACCAATAAGCATAAGAAAACATGCTCAACATCATTAGCCAATAGAGAACTACAAACAAAAATCACAATGAAATATCAATTCATGCTCACTAGGACAGCTACAATTTTAAAAACCAGTAACAGTAAATGTTGGCAAAGGTATGGACAAACTAGAGCCCTGATACATTTCAACTGTGAGTGTAAAACAGTGCAACCATTTTGTTGGAAAATAGCTTGGCAGTTCCTCAAAATGCTAAACAGAGCTATCATGTGACCCCATAACTCTACTCCCAAGTATATACCTATGAGAACTGAAAATATGTTCACACAAAAACTTGTACATGAAGTTTGCAATAGCAGTATTCATAAGAGCTAAAGGTAGAACTCAAATGCCCATCAGCTGATGAATGGATAAATACTGCATGACACATTTATACAATTTATTTAATATTATATATGAAAAGGAATAAAAAATAAAAGGATGGGTAAATAAAAAGGAATTGAATACTCCTACATAGTACAACTTGGATGAATCATGAAAACAATATAGTTAAGTGCAAGAAGTCAGTCCCCAAACCATTATGGTATTCCACTTATGTGCAATGTCTAGAATAGGCAAATCCATAGAGAAAGTAGTGTAGTGGTTGCCAAGAGTAGGGAGTAGGAGCAAATGGAGACCTACTGCTAATAGATATGGGCTTTGTTTGGGGTGATAAAATTGTCTTAAAATTAGACACTGATAATGGTTGCACCGTGAATATACTGAAAACCACTGCATTTTATACTTTTAAATGGTGAATATTATGGTATAACTTCCCTGGTGGCTCAGAGGTAAAAAAAATCTGCCTACAATATAGGAGACCCAAGTTTGATCCCTGTGTTGGGAAGATCCCCTGAAGAAGGAAATGCAACCCACTCCAGTATTCTTGCCTGGAAAATCCCATGAACAGAAGGGTCTGGTAGGCTTCAGTCCATGGGGTTGCAAAGAGTTGAATACGACTGAGCGATTAACTCTTGTATATTTTCATTATGGTGTATAAATCATATCTCAGTGAAGTTGTTATGAAATAAAAGATAATGAGAAAAAAACACAGAGGATGCAGAGGAAAATCAGTTCAGTTCAGTCACTCTGTCATGTCTGCTTCTTTGTGACCCCATGGACTGCAGCACGCTAGGCTTCCCTGTCCATCACCAACTCCCGAAGCTTTCTCAAATTCATGTCTATTGAGTCGGTGATGCCATCCAACCATCTCATCCTCTGTCGTCCCCTTCTCCTCCCACCTTCAATCTTTCCCAGCATCAGGGTCGTCTTTTCCAATGAGTCAGTTCTTCACATCAGATGGCGAAAGTATTACAGTTTTAGCTTCAATATCAGTCCTTCCACTGAACACCCAGGACTGATCTCCTTTAGGATGGACAGGTTGGATCTCCTTGCTGTCCAAGGGACTCTCAGGAGTCTTCTCCAACACCACAGTTCAAAAGCATCAGTTCTTTGGCACTCAGTTTTCTTTATAGTCCAACTCTCACATTCATACACGATTACTGGAAAAACCATAGCTTTGACTAGATGGACTTTTGTTGGCAAAGTAATGTCTCTGCTTTTTAATATGCTGTCTAGGTTCGTCAAAGCTTTTCTTTCAAGGAGCAAGCGTCTTTTAATTTCATGGCTGCAATCACCATCTGCAATGATTTTGGAGCCCCCCAAAATAAGGTCTGTCACTGTTTCCTCTGTTTCCCCATCTATTTGCCATGAAGTGATGGGGCCAGATGCTATGGTTTTAGTTTTCTGAATGTTGAGTTTTAAGCCAGCTTTTCCACTCTCCTCCTTCACGTTCATCAAGAGGCTCTTCAGTTCTTCTTCACTTTCTGCCATAAGGGTGGTGTCATCTGCATATCTAAAGTTTTTTATATTTCTCCCAGCAACCTTGATTCCAGCTTGTGCTTCATCCAGCCCAGCATTTCGCAACCCAAAATAAGGTCTGTCACTGTTTCCTCTGTTTCCCCATCTATTTGCCATGAAGTGATGGGGCCAGATGCTATGGTTTTAGTTTTCTGAATGTTGAGTTTTAAGCCAGCTTTTCCACTCTCCTCCTTCACGTTCATCAAGAGGCTCTTCAGTTCTTCTTCACTTTCTGCCATAAGGGTGGTGTCATCTGCATATCTAAAGTTTTTTATATTTCTCCCAGCAACCTTGATTCCAGCTTGTGCTTCATCCAGCCCAGCATTTCGCATGATATACTCTGTACGTAAGTTAAATAAGCAGGGTGACAATATACAGCCTTGACGTACTCATTTTCCTATTTGGAACCAGTCTCTTGTTCCATGTCCAGTTCTAACTGTTGCTTCCTGACTTGCATACAGGTTTCTCAGGAGGCAGGTAAGATGGTCTGGTATTCCCATCTCTTTAAGAATTTTCCATAGTTTGCTGTAATCCACACAAATACATAAACTCAGATACATATATTGAGGAAAATTTGAACATAAATGAATTAGTTTTCAATTCAAGAAATCAGGAAAACAACCACAGGATAATCCCAAAGAGAGTAGACAGAAGGAAATAATTTGGTAAGAACAAACATCAATAACAGAAAACCAAAGAGAATGTCAATAAAACCAAACTCTAGTTCTTTGAAAGTTCTTTGAAAAGACTAAAAAATAGTCAAACTTTTTTTATGAGAAAGAACAAAGCCCAGACCAAAACTAGGAATGTGAAAATGAGCATTGATTACTTTTGAAAAGTAGAGACTTTTTTAAATCCTAAGAGATTCTATGGGCTTCTTTAAGATGATAAATTTAGCTCTTGGAAAAATGTTAATTTCACCAGGAAAAAAAAAAAGCAGCCATTCTGACTGGTGTGAAATGGTACCTCATTGTGGTTTTGATTTGCATTTCTCTGATAATGAGTGATGTTGAGCATCTTTTCATGTGTTTGTTAGCCATTCGTATGTCTTCTTTGGAGAAATGTCTATTTAGTTCTTTGGCCCATTTTTTGATTGGGTCATTTATTTTTCTGGAGTTGAGCTGCATAAGCTGCTTGTATATTTTTGAGATTAGTTGTTTGTCTGTTGTTTCATTTGCTATTATTTTCTCCCATTCAGAAGGCTGTCTTTTCACCTTGCTTATAGTTTCCTTTGTTGTGCAGAAGCTTTTAATTTTAATTAGATCCCATTTGTTTATTTTTGCTTTTATTTCCAGTATTCTTGACTAGATGGACTTTTTTTGGCAAAGTAATGTCTCTGCTTTTTAATATGCTGTCTAGGTTCGTCAAAGCTTTTCTTCCAAGGAGCAAGCGTCTTTTAATTTCATGGCTGCAATCACCATCTGCAAAGATTTTGGAGCCCCCCAAAATAAGGTCTGTCACTGTTTCCTCTGTTTCCCCATCTATTTGCCATGAAGTGATGGGACCAGATGCTATGGTTTTAGTTTTCTGAATGTTGAGTTTTAAGCCAGCTTTTCCACTCTCCTCCTTCACTTTCATCAATAGGCTCTTCAGTTCTTCTTCACTTTCTGCCATAAGGGTGGTGTCATCTGCATATCTGAAGTTTTTTATATTTCTCCCAGCAAACTTGATTCCAGCTTGTGCTTCATCCAGCCCAGCATTTCGCATGATATACTCTGCACGTAAGTTAAATAAGCAGGGTGACAATATACAGCCTTGACGTACTCATTTTCCTATTTGGAACCAGTCTCTTGTTCCANTACACTCATGGCTAATTCATGTCAATGTGTAACAAAACGAATACAGTATTGTAAAGCAAAAAAAAAATAATAATAATAAATATGATAGTTTACTTGAAAAAAAAAAATCTGTATCCTAAAACAACTGGTATCAGTTAACAGTGAATAACAGTTGTCTAAAATCTTTATCCTAAAGCAGGAGCTCACATGTATATGTATCCTCATTTACTATCCTTGAGTAAATGAAGTCTGCCCACATTCAATTTGTCAGATGTACCTCTCCTGTTAAGATACTCAGTTATGGAGAGGGGTAGAATGTGGTGGGAGATGGGAAGAAGGTTTAACAGAGAGGAGACATGTATACTTATGGTTGATTCAAGTTGATGTAGACAGAACCAATACAATATTGTAAAGTAATTATCCTCCAATTAGAAATAAAAAAAAATTTTTTAAGATACTCAATTATGGGTGGAAAGGGGAACAGGCAGCTGCAAGTAGTGGCAAAGACAACTTCTTGGCTTTAGGATCTCAGAAGAAAGTTCCCTTGGCATCTTCATTTTCCAATATTCTCCACTTCTCTGGGGGACTTCAGAGACTACCACGAGTGCAAACACAGCTAAGGGAGAAGCCCAAGTCCCAGAAGGAGAATAGGTTTGGGTGACTATGACTGTCATGTTGAGCTGTGGTCAAATGGGCATTCCTTTGGGGGAAACCCAGAAGTATCAGTGGAGAGGGTCCCTTCTTATCAAGGGTGTGGAAAGTGCTACATAAGCATTTGGAGGAGCAAACAGAAAGTGCCTTTACTGGTGTCCTTGCTCCTCTTTGTATCCCTATGCTGGTGAAATGTGATCCTGCTGAGTTGTTACCACGTGAGAGTGCCAGAGATGTTCCACATGTCCTTTCACCTGATGCTCCCAAGCCCTCTGTCCATTTTTATTGTCTCATACCCCTCCTCCAGCAGCACAAGACATTTGTGAATCAGGGTTGAGCTTGGGGAGTTGAGGCTGAACCTTAGGTTGTGTGAGATATTCAAAACCCATGTGCTTCCTCTACACTATGCCTGTGTGGGTCAGATGTGCAAATAAATGAAACACAGATTAGAAGGTACCTTCTGCAGAATTTGCTACTTTTAAGAAAAAAAATCCAAAACATAAAAATTTGGCCAAAGGAAGCTTGCATATCTTCCCAATGTCATCCTTGAACATCATCTAAGAGGCCCACATAAGGATTCTTTCTTTCTCTGAGAGAATATACCTTTCTCTGACTTGCTACAAGATTATGTAAAAACTTCTTAACTTTTGTCCAGTTCAGTTCAGTTCAGTCGCTCAGTCGTATCTGACTCTTTGCGACCCCATGAATTGCAGCACGCCAGGCCTCCCTATCCATCACCAACTCCCGGAGCTCACCCAAACTCATGTCCATCAAGTTGGTGATGCCATCCAGCCATCTCATCCTCTGTCATCCCCTTATCCTCCTGCCCCCAATCCCTCCCAGCATCAGAGTCTTTTCCAATGAGTCAACACTTTGCATGAGGTGGCCAAAGTACTGGAGTTTCAGCTTTAACATCATTACCTCCAAAGAAATCCCAGGGCCGATCTCCTTCAGAATGGACTGGTTGGATCTCCTTGCAGTCCAAGGGACTCTCAAGAGTCTTCTCCAACACCACAGCTCAAAAGCATCAATTCTTTGGCACTCAGCCTTCTTCAAAGTCCAACTCTCACATCCATACATGACCACAGGAAAAACCATAGCCTTGACTAGAGATGCAAATCATTCCTGTTCAATAGAAAACAAAAACTCAGATATTACAATTTTATTGCCCTTGAGGATATGAACAAGTTTGTCTCTACTTAGCCAATTGATTTTAGCATGGCATGCCCAATAAACTATATAATTTGCTGTTCATCAAACAAAGGATTTATTGGATGGACCAGGTTATCATCCTTCCAGTCCTCTCATTCATGAGTTCAGTAAATCTTTGACAATTGCTCACTTTGTCTTACAGAAGTGTCACGATAAGTTTGGGAAATCATGCTTTGACACTAAACACATTGTGAAGTTTTGGCCAGGGACTGTTATTACCCAATAGGGGCCAAGACAAAGAAAAGACTTTACAGATGAAATGGCCCTGAGATAAGCCTTGAGGCATGGATGAGATTTCATCAGTGGTGGTAGGAAGGAGAGCCAGTGCAAGCAGAACTTCAAGCGTTTACATGGAAAAATGACAAAGAGGTTCTAACATAGATCCTCTAGAAATATTTATTTTTGACCCATTTTATGCAATCTTCTAAATTAAATATTATCAAAGAGAGTCAATCAATGAATGAAAACAATGATATATTATGACCAAATAGAACTTATTCCGGGAATAGAAGGGCTATTCAACATCTGAAAATCCATCAACATAGTAACTGTAACCTAAAAGAGCATGTGCCCATCCCTCCCCTAGTCCCTTCACATTGTAGTTGTCTTTCTCCCATGTACAACAAAGAACACCTCGTTCACATGGGCTCTTTCTAATTCGTATTTTTCTCCCCTTCTTCCACAACTGGTTTGCAGCATGACAAGAGTATGGCAACACCTCAGTTCTTGCAACCTCAATAAAATCAGCTAAAGAGAATGGATATCTGGAGGTCAGGTGGTCCTCAAAGGTATATAGAAGAACAGAAGCCCTGTGAGATCCAACACTGCCTTCTTCATACCTTAGTCTGGGGCAGTTTGCTGACACTCCTCTTAGGACCTTCTAAAGAGGTCCAGAACCTCACCTCTCAATGACAATATGTACTTCTCTGGCTTAGCTGAAGTAATGTTGTGTTCAGCTCATTTCCTCTCATGAACACATTGTTTGGTTTTTTTTTTTTCAAGTGGGTAGAAAATATTGTTTCATTCAGACTTCACAGTGTTGAAATTACAGTTTTATAGAAAGACAGCTACAATTAATTTATGATAAGTCTGTCATTTTGGCTTCCTAAAACCACAAATAATATTCTCCCCTGGGCATTGGTTTATTTAAACTAGAGGGATTTATTATTATTTTTAAATAAAAGAGCTTCATGGCTTCAAGAATCTCTGTTGAAAATTAGCCTGTGAAAATCAGCCATCCACACAGAACAGTTAGAAAGAAGTCCAACAGCTTAATTTGCCTAATCAACAACTCAGAACCTTCAGCCTCAAACTTATAATACTTTCCAACTCATTAAAAGAGGAATTGCTTGTATTTGTCATCCACAAATAGCACCAGTGGACGCAACACAAGATAGCAATCTAAACAAAGCATCCTTTTGGGTAATAAAACCACAGCTGCTGCTCAGTCAACAATACTGTTTATTATATTCAACTACCAAAACAAAACAAAATATAGTGTTTAAAATGAGCCAGCTAATAAACACTCATTACTTATTGCATAAGCACTATCAGGAAATAGTTTACATCATAAACATTAACTGTAATTCTCACTAAACACAAAGCTGCCTCTCAGTTAATAGTTACTCAGTTCATCCTTCAAACCCCACTCCTCCTTCAACAATAATCATTTATGAGCACCTACCATGTGCCTGGCATGAGTCCTTCCTAAACGATCCATATTAGTGAGTTTCAGTTTTTCACATTCAAATCACACCCTTCACATCCGATAGTTTTAAGTAAACAGCAACTCCTTCTAATGTTAAAAGATTATTCTTAAATTTATGATCATATTTTAAATCTAATCACCTGAACAGAATTCATTTTAAGCAAATATTAATTCATTCCTACGACACAGATATCCTTCTAGAATAGCTGCCTCCTAGAGTCTTTTATTAAAACCAACCCCAAACAAAGCTCAAGGCAAGAAAAAACTCCAGAAATCTCTCTACCATTTCAAAAACAACTTTGAAGTCCCAATGAGTGAAATGGAGTTTGAATAGTTAATCACACTCTATTAAGAATGCAAAAGTAGGAACTCAAGAAATACCTGGAGTAACAGCCAAATTTGGCCTTGTAGTACAGAATGAAGCAGGGCAAGGCTAACAGAGTTTTGCCAAGAGAATGCACTGGTCACAGCAAACACCTTCTTCCAACAACAAAAGAGAAGACTCTACACAAGGAAATCACCAGATGGTCAATACCAAATCAGATTGATTATATTCTTTGCAGCCAAAGATGGAGACGTTCTATACAGTCAGCAAAAACAAGATTGGGAGCTGACTGTGGCTCAGATCATGAACTTCTTATTATCAAATTCAAACTTAAATTGAAGAAAGTAGGGAAAACCACTAGACCATTCAGATATGGCCTAAATCAAATCCCTTATGATTATACAGTGGAAGTGACAAATAGATTCAAGGGATTAGATCTGATAGACAGAGTGCCTGAAGAACTATGGAAGGAAGTTCATGACATTGTACAGGAGGCAATGATCAAGACCATCCCCAAGAAAAAGAAATGCAAAAAGGCCAAATGGTTGTCTGAGGAGGCCTTACAAATAGTTAAGAAAAGAAGAGAAGTTAAAGGCAAAGGAGAAAAGGAAAGATGTTCCCATTTGAATGCAGAGTTCCAATGAACAGCAAGGGAAAAAAAGAAAGCCTTGCTCAGTGATCAATGCAAAGAAATAGAGGAAAACAATAGAATAGGAAAGACTAGAGAGCTATTCAAGAAAACTAGAGATAAGAAGGGAACATTTCATGCAAAGATGACAGAAATGGTATGGACCTAACAGAAGCAGAAGATATTAAGAATAGATGGCAAGAATACACAGAACTGTACAAAAACGATCTTCATGACCCAGATAATCACAATGGTGTGATCATTCAGGTAGAGCCAGACATCCTGGAATGTGAGGTCAAGTGGGCCTTAGGAAGCATCACTACGAACAAAGCTAGCGGAGGTGATGGAATACCAGTTGAGCTATTTCATATCCTAAAAAATGATGGCATGAAAGTGCTGCACTCAATATGCCAGCAAATTTGGAAAACTCAGCAGTGGCCACAGGACTGGAAAGTTCAGTTTTCATTCCAACCCTAAAGAAAGGCAATATCAAAGAATGCTCAAATTACTGCACAATTGCACTCATCTCACATACTAGCAAAGTAATGCTCAAAATTCTCCAAGCCAGGCTTTAACAGTTTGTGAACTGTGAACTTCCAGATGTTCAACTGGATTTAGAAGAGGCAGAGGAACCAGAGATCAAATTGCCAACAACTGCTGGATCATCAAAAAAGCAAGAGAGTTCCAGAAAAACATCTACTTCTGCTTTATTGACGATGCCAAAGTCTTTAACTGTGTGGATCACAACCAACTGTGGAAAATTCTTCAAGAGATGGGAATACCAGACTACCTGACCTGCCTCCTGAGAAGTCTGTATGCAGATCAGGAAGCAACAGTTAGAACTGGACATGGAACAACAACACTGGTTCCAAATCAGGAAAGGAGTACATCAAGGCTGTATATTGTCACCCTGCTTACTTAACTTATACGCAGAGTACATCATGAGAAATGCTGGACTGGATAAAGCACAAGCTGGAATCAAGATTGCTGGGAGAAATAGGAGAAATATCAATAACCTCAGATATGCAAATGACACCTCCTTTATGGCAGAAAGCAAAGAAGAACTAAAGAGCTTCTTGATGAAAGTGACAGAGGAGAGTGAAAAAGTTAGCTTAAAACTCACCATTGCAATGGAAAGAATAAAATACCTAGGAATAAATCTACCTAAAGAAACAAAAGACCTATATATAGAAAACTATAAAACACTGATGAAAGAAATCAAAGATGACACAAATAGATGGAGAAATATACCATGTTCATGGATTGGAAGAATCTATATAATGAAAATGAGTATACTACCCAAAACAATCTATAGATTCAATGCAATCCCTATCAAGCTACCAATGATACTTTTCAGAGAACTAGAACAAATAATTTCACAATTTGTATGGAAATACAAAAAAACCTCAAATAGACAAAGACATCTTGAGAAAGAAGAATGGAACTGGAGGATTCAACCTGCCTGACTTCAGGCTGTACTACAAAGCCACAGTCATCAAGACAGTATGGTAAAGCCCAGAGATAAATCCACACACCTATGGACTCTTATCTTTGACAAAGGAGGCAAGAATATACAATGGATTAAAGACAATCTCTTTAACAAGTGGCTCTGGGAAAACTGATCAACCACTGTAAAAGAATGAAACTAGAACACTTTCTAACACTATACACAAAAATAAACTCAAAATAGATTAAAAATCTAAACGTAAGACCAGAAACTATAAGACTCTTAGAGGAGAACATAGGCAAAACACTCTCCGACATAAATCACAGCAGGATTCTCTATGACCCACCTCCCAGAATATTGGAAATAAAAGAAAAAAATAAACAAATGGGACTTAATTAAAATTAAAAGCTTCTGCACAACAAAGGAAACTATAAGCAAGGTGAAAAGACAGCCTTCTGAATGGGAGAAAATAATAGCAAATGAAGCAACTGACAAACAACTAATCTCAAAAATATACAAGCAACTCCTGCAGCTCAATTCCAGAAAAATAAACAACCCAATCAAGAATTGGGCCAAAGAACTAAACAGACATTTCTCCAAAGAAGACATACAGATGGCTAACAAACACAGGAAAAGATGCTCAACATCACTCATTATCAGAGAAATGCAAATCAAAACCACAATGAAGTACAATTTCATGCCAGCCAGAATGGCTGCCATCCAAAAGTCTACAAGCAATAAATGCTGGAGAGGGTGCAGAGAAAAGGGAACCCTCCTACACCATTGGTGGGAATGCAAACTAGTACAGCCACAATGGAGAACAGTGTGGAGATTCCTTAAAAAACTGGAAATAGAACTGCCATACGACCCAGCAATCCCATTGCTGAGCATGCACACCGAGGAAACCAGAACTGAAAGAGACACATGTACCCCAATGTTCATCACAGCACTGTTTATAATAGCCAGGACATGGAAGCAACCTAGATGTCCATCAGCAGATGAATGGATAAGAAAGCACTAAACAGACATTTCTCCAAAGAAGACATACAGATGTCTAACATACACATGAAAAGATGCTCAACATCACTCATTATCAGAGAAATGCAAATCAAAACCACAATGAGGTACCATTTCACGCCAGTCAGAATGGCTGCTATCCAAAAGTCTACAAGCAATAAATGTTGGAGAGGGTGTGGAGAAAAGGGAACCTTCTTACACTGTTGGTGGAAATGCAAACTAGTACAGCCACTATGGAGAACAGTATGGAGATTCCTTTAAAAAAATGGAAATAGAACTGACATATGACCCAGCAATCTCACTACTGGGCATACACACTGAGGAAACCAGAATTGAAAGAGACACATGTACCCCAATGTTCATCACAGCACTGTTTATAATAGCCAGGACATGGAAGCAACCTAGATGCCCATCAGCAGATGAATGGATAAGAAAGCTGTGATACATATACACAATGGAGTATTACTCAGCCATTGAAAAGAGTACATTTGAATCAGTTTTAATGAGGTGGATGAAACTGGAGCTATTATACAGAGTGAAGTAAGCCAGAAAGAAAAACACCAGTACAGTATACTAACGCATATATATGGAATTTAGAAAGATGGTAACAATAACCCTGTATGCCAGACAGCAAAAGAGACACAGACGTGCAGAACAGTCTTTTGGACTCTGTGGGAGAGGGTGAGGGTGGGATGGTTTGGGAGAATGGCATGATATCATATGTGAAATGGATCGCCAGTCCAGGTTCGATGCATGATACAGGGTGCTCATGGCTGGTGCACTGGGATGACCCAGAGGGATGGTATAGGGAGGGATGTGGGAGGGGGGTTCAGAGTGGGGATCACATGTACAGCCCTGGCAGATTCATGTCAGTGTATGGCAAAATCAATACAATATTTTAAAGTAATTCTGTTCAGTTCCGTTCAGTCGCTCAGTTGTGTCTGACTCTTTGCAATCCTATGAATTGCAGCACACCAGGCCTCCCTGTCCATCATCAATTCTCAGAGTTTACTCAAACTCATCTCCATCGAGTCAGTGATGCTATCTAGCCATCTCATCCTCTGTCATCCCCTTCTCCTTCTGCCCTCAATTCCTCCCAGCATCAGGGTCTTTTCCAATGAGTCAACTCTTCGCATGAGGTGGCCAAAGTACTGGAGTTTCAGCTTCAGCATCAGTCCTTCCAATGAACATCCAGGACTGATCTCCTGTAAGATGGACTAGTTAGATCTCCTTGCAGTCCAAGGGACTCTCAAGAGTCTTCTCCAACACCACAGTTCAAAAGCATCAATTCTTCAGCACTCAGCTTTCTTCATAGTCCAACTCACATCCATACATAATTAGCCTCCAATAAATAAATAAATTTAAAAAAGAAAGAACAAATTAAAAAAAAAAGGAAAGCCAAAAACTTTCTTGAATCCATAAGACAGGTGAAGACACTGGAGAAACCACTGCTCCTGAAGTTCAAGACACACACACATAAACACAGGAGCAGTATCTTATTCGAGCAGAGATGCAGAAGCAGAAATCACCATGGAATCCAAGGCTCAGGTAGGAAAACGTGAACTGGAGTTAAAGACTTGCTGGAGTCTCTTTCTGGACACCCATGAGAGTGAAAAATTCCAGGGGGACCCAGTCCCAAGAGACTGGACTTCAATGGGAGATTTGCCTAGAGGAACTCAGCCAGATTCCCAGAGGGAGAATGGAAAAGGAATCATTTTTAAATACTCTGAAGCACTCTGTTTCTCTTAACAAGGCTGCTCTGAGGGCAAAAAAGGTCACCAGAGTCTAACCTCCCAGGAAATCACCAGAGTCTAAAAAACTTGGGTGGGCTTCCCTGGTGATTCAGGTGATAAAGAAGTCTCCTGCAGTGCAAGAGACCCGAGTTCAATGCCTGGGTTGGGAAGATTCCCTGGAGAAGGGAATGGCTACCCACTCCAGTATTCTCTCTGGAGATTCCATGGACAGGGGAGCCTGGTGGACTACAGTTCATGAGGTCTCAAAGAGTCAGACACGACTGAGTGACTGACACTTTCACTTTCTTTTCACTTTCAAAAAGCTTGGGTAAGGGATTTGCCCAAATTCAGCCCACTCTAGCCATCCTGTCTCACATTAGAGAGAAAAAAAGCTGAAAAGCATTTGTGAAGTTTACAGTCCAGAGGCACAGGCTAGCTAAGGCACTCAGATCTGATAACAGGACTATAGAACACACTTTAACAGCATGTTACTAGAAGCCTATTTATAGCAGTTTCTTTTACCCAGTACATTATGTCCCCTATCAAGAAAAAAAAAAAAATTGCAAGTCATACAAAAGGCAAAAAACACAGTCTGAAAAAACTGAACAAGCTTCATTACCAGAGAGGGATGCTTCATTACCAGACAGGGATGCTTCATTACCATGGCAGGGATGCTGGACCTGTCAGACTGAGCATTTAAAATAATAGTGATTAATACACTCAGGGCTCTAATGGATAAAGTCTACAGCATGCAATAACATATGGGCAATGGAAATAGGGAGATGGAAATCCTCAAAAAGAACTGAAAAGAAATGCTAGAGATTAAAAAAAATAAAAAACACTGTAAGACAAGCAAAGAATGTCTCCAATGGGCTTATTAGCACACTCGATGCAACTGAGGAAGGTGTTTCTGAAATGGAGGACCTATCAATAGAATCCTAGAAAGGTGAAAAGGAGAGAAACTAATGACTATTAAGAAAGACAAAATATCCAAAGACTGTGAGACAACTACAAAGGGTAGTTGTTCATGGAATTCTTCAGGCAAGAATACTGGAGTGGGTTGCCATTTTCTTCTCTGGGGGATCTTCCTGACCCAATAATAGAACGTGGATCTCCAGCATAGTGGGCAGATTCTTTACCATCTGAGCCACCAGGGAAGTCACAAAAGGTATAACATATGAATAATGAGAACAATAGAAGGAGAATAAGGAGAGGAAAGAACAGAATAAATATTTGAAACAGCAATTACTGGAAATTTGCCAAAATTAATATCAGAAATCAGTCATAGCTCCAGGAAGCTCAGAAAACATCAAGCCAGAGAAATGCTAATAAAACAATACCTCAGCATATTATTTTCAAACAATGGAAAATTAAAGTTAAGGAAAAACTCCTGATAAAAAGCTAGGGAAAAAATTATCTACAGAGGAATAAAGATAAGCATTATATCCATTTTTTCCACAGAACTTATGAGTAAGAAGAAATTGGACTGAAATAGAGTGTTTAGAGTGTGAAATGAAATATTTCCTGCCATATTGGTTGGCAAGAAGTGTCACAGCCATAAGTGATTTCTGGCCTCCAAATGTGAATGAGGGCTCCCAAAACTTCAATCCAGCAGATGCCACACCCTCCATGGTGACTGCTGAGGAGTTTGAGGATTTGAGGAGTGGGGACTGAGTGCAAAAAGCAACCATTTGCTATATCTGCCACTCCTTAAGGTGAACAAGGAAACAAGATTTTGCCCCAGATAGCTGAGGTGCGTATGAAAAGCATGAATTCAGTGAACCTAGAGGCTTGCATCTTTCCATAGACAGAACACTAAATTCCTTAACTTGATATTTAATTTTTCCTTACCTCACAATAATCTTTGATGTTCAGACTGCCTGCTCTCTTTGTTGAAAACTTGTTTATAGTCTTATTCCCCTTTCAACCTCCTTGAACCAATTTTCTCAGTTAGTGAGATGTTATCTCCCAGGATTCAGAGTCCTTACCATTCCCACCAAATAAAATAACTCTACTTTCAGGTTGTGACTAATTTTTTTGGTCGACAAGAGGAAAAACCTGGTGAACCTAGAATCTTGTTCCCTGTGAAATTACCCTTCAAAAGTGAAGAGAAATAAAGACATTCTCAAACAAACAAAAAAACTGGAGTGAATTTGTTGCCAGTAGACCTGCCTTTACCTTGCAAACATAAACAGAAGCTCTTCAGAGAGAAGAAAAATTCAGAAACTTCAGTCTACATTAAAATGGAAGAGTATCAAAGAAAGAATAAGTAAAAGTATAATAAAATCTTCTATTTTTCTTTTCTTAAGTGATCTGACAGAAAACAGTTTGTTCAAAATAGTACTAGCAATAATGCATCAATCATATATTTATATGTTTATGTCTGTATTTATTTGAAATGAAAGAAAGCAATGGTACAAAGGACAAGAGGAAGGAATTAGAATTATTTTGTTATTAAAAGGTACTCACACACATGTGAAGTGACACAGTGTTATTTGAAAGTTGATTTGAACTAATTAGTTATAAATGCATTTTGTAAACTCTAGGGCAACCACACACACACAAAAAAAAAAAAAAAGAAAGAAAGAAAGAAAAAAGTATAATGATATGATAATAAATGAGAGAAATGTAGTAATATAAAATGCTAAATTAAAACCAGCTGTATCAATAACCAATTTGAATATAAATAGTTTAACTGAATCAGTTAAAAGATGGAGATTGTCAGAGAGAATCAAAAAACACGATCCAACTGTATGTTTTTTCATACTGTTCATGGGGATCTCAAGGCAAAAATACTGAAGTGGTTTGCCATTCCTTTCTGTGGTATGAAAAGGCAAAAATATGGGACACTGAAAGATGATCTCCCCAGGTCAGTAGTTTCCCAATATTCTACTTGAGAAGAGTGGAGAAATAACTCCAGAAAGAATGAAGAAATGGAGCCAAAGTAAAAACAACACCCAGCTGTGGGTGTGACTGGTGATGGAAGTACAGTCCAATGCTGTGAAGAAAAGTATTGCATAGGAACCTGGAATGTTAGGTCCATGAATCAAGGTAAATTGGAAGTGATCAAACAGGAGATGGCAAAAGTGAACATCGACTTAGGAATCAGCAAACTAAAAAGGACTGGAATGGGTGACTTTAACTCAGATGACCATTATATCTACTACTGTGGGTAAGAATCACTTAAAAGAAATGGACTAGCCGTCATAGTCAACAAAGAATCCAAAATGCAGTTGCTGCTGCTTCTGCTGCTAAGTCGCTTCAGTGTGTCCGACTTGGTGTGACCCCATAGACGGCCTCCTACCAGCCTCCTCTGTCCCTGTGATTCTCCAGGCAAGAACACTGGAGTGGATTGCCATTTCCTTCTCCAATGCATGAAAGTGAAAAGTGAAAGTGAAGTCGCTCAGTTGTGTCTGACTCTTAGCAACCTCATGGACTGCAGCCTACCAGGCTCCTCTGTCCATGGGATTTTCTAGGCAAGAGTACTGGAGTGGGGTGCCGTTGCCTTCTCCACCAAAGTGCAGTACTTGGATGCAATAACAAAAATAACAGAATGATCTCTCTTAGACGGCCTCCTATCAGGCTCCTCTGTCCCTTTGATTCTCCAGGCAAGAACACTGGAGTGGATTGCCATTTCCTTCTCCAATGCATGAAAGTGAAAAGTGAAAGTGAAGTCGCTCAGTTGTGTCCGACTCTTAGCAACCTCATGGACTGCAGCCTACCAGGCTCCTCTGTCCATGGGATTTTCTAGGCAAGAGTACTGGAGTGGGGTGCCGTTGCCTTCTCCACCAAAGTGCAGTACTTGGATGCAATAACAAAAATAACAGAATGATCTCTCTTTATTTCCAAGGCAAACCATACAATATCACAGTAATCCAAGTCTGTGTCCCAACCAGTAATCCTGAAGAAGCTGAAGTTGAACAGTTCTATGAAGACCTATGGCTTGGTTTCATTGAGTCAGACAAGGGTGTGGTCCTAGTGTGAAAAAGCATGGTCTGCAAATGATGAGCTGACATATTTTAATAACCATTTTTTATAATTCCCTGAATTTGGAACTCACCCTCTGCTTGCTTCGTCGATCTCATATAAATCCTCTTTTCTTTGGATCTGCTTTCTGAATAAATGCTTGCTCATTTCTGTGTGAATCAAAAAGATTTTAGAAGTCATTATTTCCCTTGCATGCCTTTTTAAAAGACCAAGATAATTTATTTAAAATAAAAAGAAGTATTTTACTATGAGACACATTACAAAATTATTTAAGTGAGTTGCTATGTAAGTATACATATATGCATGTATAGAAATAACTAAATAAAAACCTAAAATATCAACTCAAAAAAATTGGACATATACACATGTACATATATATTTATGTTAGCACAAGTTCATGTACCTGATGCACAGTGAGGCCAAACTCAAATATGAGTTTGGAGGAAAGATGGTAACGAAAACCCTGTATGCGAGACAGCAAAAGAGACACAGATGTATAGAACAGTCTTTTGGACTTTGTGGGAGAGGGAGAGGGTGGAGTAGTATCTGGTAAACATAGATACATGCACATACCAAGACCCAATAATCCCATTCCTAGATATATATTCCTAGAAATAAACTTGTGTATATGTGTACCAAAATATTCAAGAATATTCAGAACTGGAAACATCTTATATATTCATCAAAGTATAAAGTACAAATAAAATGTACTATATTCACATTCATACAAAGGAATACTCCACAGCAATCAAAATGAACTAACTATATGCCCACATAAAACCATGGATGAGTTTTACAAATATATTGTTGCTGGACTGCAAGGAGATCAAACCAGTCAATCTTAAAGGAAATCGACTTTAGATATTTATTGGAAGGACTGATGCTGAAACTGAAGCTCCAACACTTTGGCCACCTGATGCTAAGAACCAGCTCACTGGAAAAGACCCTGATGCTGGGAAAGATTGAAGGCAGGAGGAGACGGGGATGACAGGGAATGAGATGGTTGGATGGCATCACCAATTCAATGGACATAAGTTTGAGCAAACTCCGAGAGATGGTAAAAGACAGGGAAGCCTGGTGCTGCAATCCATGGGGCTGCAAAGAGTTGGACATGAATGAGCAACTGAACAACTGTTGAGTGAAAGAGACCCAGTACAAAAGGATACAGACTACTGTATGATTTCATCTGTAGAAAGTTCAGGAAAAGCCAAAATGAAACTACAGTTCTAGAAGTTGAGACCATTGTCCAACCGGTTATCTTCTGCAATGATGGGATAGGTTGTGATTGCAACAGATCGCCAGAATGACTCCTAAGTTCCAGCAATAATCTACTTTCTTTGACCTGGGACTGATTTTAGTACTGTATTAACTTTGTGATAATTTATTAAGCTTGTGGTTTATGTACTTTTATATGTATGTCATATTTTGGTAAACATTTTTTTAAAAAACCTAAGGTAAAAACTCCTGCAACTTAATTTCTACTAGTATTTAATATATTGTGTTAATACTCTCTACAAATAAAATATAATAGATTGGAATTTTTCTTATGAGACTTGCTAACTTGAGGAAATTATTAAAGAAGAAGCAAGTGTGAATTATTCTGACATATTTTGTGGGAATAACTCATATGGTTATAGTACAGAGACAAATTTCTGTGATGATAAATGATGACACAGAGAATTAATTTAATTGTGATGAGGATAAAATCAACACAGTAGATTAACACATCTCCTAAATTTAAAAATCTATGTTTGTCTCCCTGTAAGGATTTAGTTATATTTTCTGAAGTAGCAGTCTGATTTAATCATAGAATATTCTAAGGTAGAAACGTACTGAATTGATAGCTCCTAACCTGTTTTTCTTAAACACTGTGTGTTAAAGTTATATGAGAAAAATATTATAACAATAATTTTAGAATTTAAAAATGAAAGGAGACCTTAAAGCTAGAAAAATCATATTTGACAAATATTTATAGCTTGGTAACTCTAAATAACATCTTCTATATTCTTTCTGACATGTTTTGGTCTAAAATGGATTAGATAAATGATAAAATCCATGCTGGGCTCTGCTTTCGTCTGCATGCTGCTGAGCAATCATCAAAGTTATCTAGTAATTTAAGGGACTGATCTATTATTATCTCCTAATGATTAGGTCAAATCAGTCAGGTTGGAATCCTCATTAGCAATGACAAGGGTCTCTGTGCCACTGCTTCTTAATAACTTACAATACAGAGATGCTGTGATATTTAATAAACTTATAAGCTATACATGAGTGGTAAACCTCCTTCCTTTCCATCATGAACAGCCTGCTATGCTCAGCAAAGCACTTTTTAAAAAGCCCTTGCCTGGCAGCCATATCTATGTTTTACATCAAGGACAGCATTTCATCATCACCTGCACAGAAGATTCACAATGAACTACTGAGAGAAAAAACAGAAATATAATTAGCCTACTATTTAAACTATACAGGATTACCTTTAGGCTCCCAGATGACCTGCCACTTCTAGAAATCCTTGCATACAAGAAGGTTTATAGATACTCTTGCCAAATGCTAGTAATGTTTGTGAAAAAGTACAGAAGGTAAGTCAAACTTTCAGTTCACAGTTGATCCACCTACCAGCTCTTAACTGAGGTCCTCATTTTCATTGTGGATTCTATTTCCATATCCCACAGAAACCCATTATCTCATCATTATTTATCATATCAAACACCTCCTTTTAATTTTAACTTCAATAGATTTTTTTTTTAAGTTGGAGGGGAGCTACCCTCCTCTTTCCACTTTCCTTCTATCTATTTTTATAAAGATATTTACAACCTTTGGGAGAAAAGGAAACTGTTTACACATATAATTGCAGCTAAAAATCAGATTACTAATTCAGTGTAAACTGTTTGATCCAGAACATTGCTAGAAATTTAATTACTTGTCAAAAAAGTAAAAATACTTCTACAGTTCTGGGTCCATTAAGCAAGTAAGGTCTGCTAGTGAGACATTAAAAAAAAAATGAAGCTTTGATGAAATCAGAATTTTAATTGATAGATACTCAAATAAAGAAAATGAATAATCATCAAAATAAATCCCACAATGGCTGATGTCTTTTTAAAAAATATTTTAATGGAAAAATCAGTTGTTAACTTGCATAGAGAGGGGAGATTGTGCTTCATTTTCTTTCAGGCTAAACTGTTTATCCTAGAATTTTTATCATGGAATCCATGGTTTTAAGAAAACACACCATTACTTACATGAGACAGAAAAACTGGATACACACAAAATGGATCACAGAACTAAATGTAAGAAGTAAAACTATAAAACTCTTAAAAGAAAATGTATGATATGGGTTGGAAAAGCCTTTTTAAACAGCACATCAAAAGCACAAACAACAAAAGAAGAAAACAGATCAGTTAGAATTCATCAAAATTAAAAATGTCTTTGCTTGAAAGTGACACTATTAAAATGAAAAGAAAACCTACAGAATCAAGAAAATATGCACAAATTTTAGGTCTGATAAGGGATTTGTCCCCACAATGTAAAACAACTCAAACTTAATGAAATAATAAACACGTCAATATTTTTAAATGAGCAAAAAATTCAAATAGACATTTCTCCAAGGAAGACATAAATAAGCACATGGAAAGATGGCCAGCATTACTAACCATTAGGGAAACATGAAATACTACTTCATATCCACTAGGCTGCCTACACCAAAAAAAAAAAAAAAAAAAAGATAGTAACAAGTAATGGTGAGAATATGAGAAATTGGAACCTTCATACAATGAAGGAGTGAATGTAAAGTTGCAGCTGTCTTACAATATTGTTTGACATAAACATGGAAATATCATATGACCAGTAATCCCACTCCTGGGTAAATTCACAAAAGAAATGAAATACACCTCCACCCAAAAATTAACACAAATGTTCACAACACTATTATTCACAATAGCAAAGAGTTAGAATAACTCATATGGCATCAACTGGTGAATGATAAATAAAATGAGATATATCCACATGATACAATCTTATTCAGAACTGAAAGAAAATGAAGTACTGAAACATGCTAAACCATGGATGACTCTTGAAAATATTATGCTAAAACTGAAAGAAGCTCACATCACACAAGACCACATAATTCCATTTATATGAAATGTACAGTATAGACAAATCTATAGAGACAGAAAGATTGATTAAGATTGATTAAGATGTGTGTAGGGGTAGTGGAAAAGGGAGGCTGGGAATGTGGAGTAACTACTAATGGGTGTGGGGTTTCTTTCCGAGGTGATAAAAATGTTCTTAAATTGACTGCAGTCATAGCTGCACAACTCCATGAATATAGAAAAATCATTAAATTATACACCTTAAGTGGGAGAACTAAATAGTATGTGAATTACAGCTCAATAAAATTATTTAAAAATTTTAAAACTCCAGTTGGTCAAGTACATATGGAAACAATGATGTACCTAGAACAGGATCATAACAGATATATACACAAGGTGCCCTAGGAGCACAGCAGAGGAAAACTGAACTGTTCTGTGTCACTGATTTAGTTCTTATTTACTCCATGTGTCACTATGTGTGCGCCTGCCAGAGTATATGTATAAACACATGCATACATATATAACAGGATGGCCTGGTTTAGTCTCATATATGCTTGGTCTGAGGAGTAAGAACAATACTTTAAAAATGCAGATGTTTATATTCATGGTTCATTACAGAGTGTAAGGAATGGTGTGCTGGAGTTAGCTCGTATTCATTCCAGAGAACTGACGGTAAGCATCACTTTCCAGTTCCATGTACACATTAGAACCCTGAAATTGGCCATGCTGGCAGCATTTACACCATGGAAATCAGCAAATGCTACCAGCCAGGGCTCCTCCATCGCTACCAACATACCACTAGATCTAAAAGTCCCTTTGAAAAAGAACTCAAAAAGTATCATACTTGAGATGCAGATATAATCATAAATAGCTAGAAAACTGAAGTCATTCAGAAGCTGAATTGCCTGTGGGGCACCATCAAGTGTCTGAGAAAAGATGTGTCATAAGGGACCATAGCATGATGATTCCCTTTAGCAACAAAAGCTGAGAATCAGGAAGATTCAAGCATTCTAGTTAAAACTCAAAGGCACATCAGCACCTCGGAAGAAAATCACTTTGAAGCACACTAAAAAGTGCTAGACATAAAATTGTGGAATAAATTGGTGCTCAAGTAACCCTGATATTGGGCCCTTTTTTAAGATACAAAGGGCAGTCACTTCAGAAAAGACTGCCCAGTACTCCAAGAGCTGGGATGAACTGCAGGCACCGGAAGCTGCTGAACCGACCATCAGAGCGGCGGTGGTAGCAAATGAAGATTACTCAGAATAAGATGACAAATAGGATTGTCTAGTGAAGAGGGGCACCTGAATGAGTAGAAGCCAGAGCAGCAGTGTAGCACTGGAGAAATGTCTGGGAGAAGGGAAAATCTTAACTAATATGTGAATTCAGAATACCCTGAGATACTCGAGGGTTGCTGCTGCTGCTGCTGCTGCTAAGTTGCTTTAGTCGTGTCCGACTTTGTGCGACCCAATAGATGGCAGTCCACCAGGCTCCTCTGTCCACAGGATTCTCCAGGCAAGAACACTGGAGTGGGTTGCCATTTCCTTCTCCAATGCATGAAAGTGAAAAGTGAAAGTGAAGTCGCTCAGTTGTGTCCAACTCAGCGACCCCATGGACTGCGAGGGTTAGGGAATCTCTAAAGAGAATCTAAGCAACCGCACGGTATGGTGTAGCTCTCAGGGAGGTAGCTATCACCACAATAAATTGATCATATGTCTATGGTAAACTTCATGCCGTTAATTACTCATTTTCCTAACTTGACACCACAATATACTGTCAGTACCTTAGAGAAATTTTTCTTTTATTTCATCTTAGCTCCTATGGCATTCAGAGGGCACAGTATAATCATTTGATGTTTGTTAATAATCAGTTCTGTTCAGTCGTTCAGTCGTGCCCGACTCTTTGCGACCCCATGAATCGTAGCAGGCCAGGCCTCCCTGTCTATCACCAACTCCCGGAGTTCACTCAGACTCACGTCCATGGAGTCCGTGATGCCATCCAGCCATCTCATCCACGGTCGTCCCCTTCTCCTCCTGCCCCCAATCCCTCCCAGCATCAGAGTCTTTTCCAATGAGTCAACTCTTTGCGGGAGGTGGCCAAAGTACTGGAGTTTAAGTGCCAATAACTACTCTGTGTAGCATTTACCATGTGCCAGGCACTGCTAAAAGAATTTTACATACACTCACTTGCAGTTTACCAAAAGGTATTAATATTCTGTCTGTATTCCAATGTAAAAATAGACTGAGACACAGAGAAAAATAAGTAACTTACTCATAATCTTATATCTACCAGAAAGACAGACAGACAAGACAGACAGGAAGTCATTCAGAGAACATAGTTTACTATCCAGGTTTTGTCACTTTTTGATAATGTGTTCTTGGTTGTTTCAAGCTATGAATGGAAGACCTAATTTAATAGATCATGGAAATCAGTTTAGTGGATTACACCTAGAATTTTCTGAAAAAAGTAAAATAGATAGGCGTGCATGTGTAGCAAATGTGAATTGTTTTGTAAAATCTCTTTTTACAGTTGTGTAAGTATGTAGGGATGTGCTTTAGGTCATAATACAAAATATTTTTCCTACTGTTGTTTGATGTCAAAATTTGAGAAACTTTGATCTAGGGCATTTCATCTTAATAGCTTCTGACCTTTAGCTTCTCTAAAGGTTTCACAGAAACCTTATCGTGAGATGCAGTTTTCAACAGAGTAGGTATTCTAAAAGAGATAAATTTCACTTTAGAGGCTTGAAGCTTTTCTAATAGAATTAAAACATTAGGGAAAATAATTTAGATTATGAACTATTATATTAGGGAGGTAACACCATGATCTGATTTTTCTTTTCAGAAGAGGTGTTACATATGTTATGACGAACATGTAAGATTTTTTAAATTGCTGAGAGCTGTGTCCAAGTCATTGTGGCTCTGGAAATATTGAATAGAAAACACTACCCATGAGATTACCTCAGATGTATTATTGAAGTTATTACTGGATCACAACACTTCATTTCCATACCAAGAATGGGATAATAATATCACTATTAATGAATGATTAAATTAGCTCTCCTCTTTTAAGCAGGCTCCCAGTTCTTGAAAAAAGCCTCTTCTGTCTACCTCCACCTCAAAAAAGAGAAAATCCAAGAACACCTGACACCTTTCAGGGGAAAAAAGAAATCACCCAAGCAGAAGGCTGAAACCAGTGCAAGTAGGATATGACTGTTGTTTAACTTTGTTTTGGATAAAAAGATGTAAAGCATTATATGATTGCCTCTGTCATTTGTTTTCTGAAATGTCTTACCTGTTACTTACACTATGTAAAAGAATGAGAATTCAGAATAGCTCAAAGAAGGAATCAGTTCTTTTTGCATATTTCTTAAAAATCATATATATTTAAGTATATTCAAATTATATAAGCTATGACAAACTTAGACAGCATATTAAAAAGCAGAGACATCACTGTTCCCACAAAGGTCCATCTAGTCAAAGCTATAGTTCTTCAGTAGTCATGTATAGATATGAGAGTGGGACCATAAAGAAGACTGAGTGCTAAAGAATTGATGCTTCTGAACTGTGGTGCTCAAGAAGACTCTCGAGAGTCCCTTGGACAGTAAGGAGATCACACCAGTCAATCCTAAAGGAAATAAACCCTGAATATTCACTGGAAGGACATATGCTGAAGATAAAGCCCCAATACTTTGGCCACCCGATGTGAAGACTAACTCATTGGAAAAGACCCTGACTCTGGAAAAGACTGAGGGCAAGAGGAGAAGAGGGTGACAGAGGATGAGATGGCTGGATAGCATCACCAATTCAATGGACATGAGTTTGAGCAAACTCTGGGAGACTGTGAAGCACAGGGAAGCCTGGCATACTATAGTCCATGGGGTCACAGAGTCAGACATGACTTAGCAATTGAACAACAACAAAAATATATAATTATTTGTAAATTGTATACTGTATATAAATCTTATTTATTTAACCATCTAACTTGTGGAATATTATTTCAGAAATTCAAAATGAATATTACCCCCTTTTTAATCTCCTTCAGCATCTAGCAATTCTCAAATATTTAAAACAGATTCCTGAAATAACAAATGCCTTCTAGTGAAATGTGTTGAGTCTTAAAAATTAGGATTCCACATATTAATTATCTGTCTTAGCTAGAGATTTCACATATCTTATCTCATTTTGTTTCACAAAAAGTCCATAAAATAAGTGTCATGACTCTGATTTTAGGAAAAGAGAATGAAAAGTTATTTGGCTAGTAAGTTGTTAACTTAAGATTCATACTAGGAGGGGAGTCTGGGGGAGAATGGATACATGTACATGTATTACTGAGTCCCTTTGCTGTTCACCTGAAACTATCACAACATTGTTAATCGGCTATACCTCAATACAAAATAAAAAGTTTAAAGTTTGAAAAAAAAAAGAATCAAAGAGAAAAGCAAATTCAAGCTGAAGTCTCTCTATGCCCAACTCTCTCCATTACATTTAAGAGCAGCTAAGCCATTGCTAAAAGGGAAAGATAAGCATTATATATCATCACTTCACAAAGCATAACCTAGAGATACTTTGCCCTGTTTTTAGAGTCAATGTATTATCGAAATGAGAGGGACTGATCCATAAATAGGAGACATTTAGGCACTACAGTGACATTTTCTTTCATTATTGCATTTCATGTCATTTGCCACATGTTTGCCTCTAATCCCGTGCATGTTCCTGTACCTATGCAATATTAGTGTGAAATTCTATGTCAGTATATTTAAACTTCCAAAAGTCAGTAGGTTCAGAGTTGTGATTCCCATAGCAACCATAATTCCACCCCTTTGTTTTTATATAGCATTTGTATAACTGGGGAAGTTGTTAAGTTTTATATCTTAATATAAATATGCAGTCATGTTGAGTGTCTTTTTATAGCTGCTCTGGGAACCACAATTTAGAATTTTCTGATTTTCTTTGCATTTCAATTCCCAATCAGATTATTGCAATTACCAGCATTCCTCTCATTTTATTGAAGCAGTGGAAATGGGAAAAAGGAATAGCAATTTTGTTATACATTCCCATAGCTTCTATTTTAAGACATTATTTAACTGCTACAAAATTTTAAAAGATGAAGAAAGCATATTTTAAAATAAAATGGTACAAATGAAAGAATACTATGGTAAAGAAGTGAATTTTATGTGTACAATTCACAAATATTTTGAAATGTTTCCTTTTGGTCACTAAGAAGTAAGTGTTAAAATATAGAGACCTATAAGGTTCTTAGGTCTCTTATCAGCAGGCACTGTTGTGCACTTTACAGGACTGAAAAGAGTGTGTGTGGTTGCAGTGTGTGTGTATATATGTGTGTAACGCATTTCTCTTTCCATTCAGTGGAAGAGTAAAGTAGAATTAATCTTGATAAACACATAGTATTTGCATGTGATTCGGTATCCTTATAAGTCCTCTGGGACTACAATTTGAATGCGTGTTTAACACCAGGAATCTTTTATTTAATAAAAGCTTACAAAAATCTTGTATAAAAGTGTAGGTGTTTGGATTGAAGAAAGGAGTTTGAAGTCAGAATGGATATGCAAACAAATATAGTAAAAATACTTAACTCATTAATATTACCCTCCTCTACAGCAGCCCCAGTTGGTTGTTTGCAATTTGTCTAAAACTCACAAGCCGCAATTTAAAAACCATTAGTGTAGACAAACTTCTGCAATAAGAAATGAGCCAAATTATATGACATGGTAATGTATTTCCTTAGTGATTTCAGATAGTATCTCTGAAGCCATGTAGGTGGCAATGTTTATGATGATTGGTCTGGTTTTTTTTTCCAAAAAAAAAACAACCAAAAATGTGTTTTGATAGGCAACAATATCTGTTGCCTCAAAATTGATTTAAAAAAATTATGTGACTTATAAAATCATATCCTTTTACTCTGAATTTTTTTGGTAAATATTCCTACCAGATTGAATTGACAAAAATGGGGCTTTGGTGAAGTTTACAAAAAGATAAAACATTGTAGAGCTTTTTGGCTTTCCAAGATAGAAAGAGAGTAAACCCTTAACATTCGATCAGTAAAGGACAAGACAGTTCTTTAGGTTCTGCATAACAAATGTCTCTCTGTTGAAATCATTTACTGCCAAGACACCTTGGCAGTAATTCAGACTGGCGGAGTATCTTGCTGAAGGGACCAGAGCTGATGTTCTGCAACAGGACTCAAATCCTAGAATAAGTCAACATGAGTCCCATCTCTTTCCCCCAAAATCCATCATAGCCTCAGTATCAATCAATAGAGCTACCTGTACGCCTCAAGCTTAACTTGAGAAGCAAAACTTTATCCAGGTCACGAGGCAACATTAAAACAGTCAAAGACAGAGCCAATATCTGCTTAGGAAGAGCCTGAACTCCAGTCACACAGCCTGGGTCATCCCAAGATCAACCTGGATACACTGACAATCCCAAAAGTAAACTACCAACTCGGATGAATCAAGAAATGGTGCTACTCTTTGAGAATCTGTACTAAAATACCTTCAGCTAGATTGATTTGAGGTGTGTCCTATCTTTTCTCTGACAGTATGATCAATGTTACAGGTATTTCATGATATCTGAGTGCTCTTGGACGATGGAGCAAGACTATCTGGTTCAGTTAAGTTCAGTCACACCATTGTGTCTGAATCTTTGCAACCCCATGAACTGCAGCATGCCAGGCTTCCCTGACCATCACCAACTCCTGGAGCTTACTCAAATTCATGTCCATTGTGTTGGTGATGCCACCAATCATCTCATCGTCGTCATTCCCTTCTTCTTCCACCTTTAATCATTCCCAACATCAGGGTCTTTTCAAATAAATCAGTTCTTCACATCAGGTGGCCAAAGTATTGGAGTTGCAGCTTCAGCATCAGTCCTTCCAATGAATATTCAGGCAGGATTGATTTTCTTTAGGATGGACTGATTGGATCTCCTTGATAACCAAGAGAGTCTCAGGAGTCTTCTCCAACATCGCAGTTCAAAAGCATCAATTCTTCGGCATTCAGCTTTCTTTATAGTCCAACTCTCATATCCCTACATGACTATTGGAAAAACCATAGCCTTGACTAGACGGACCTTTGTTGGCAAAGTAATGTCTCTGTTTTTTAACATACTGTCTAGATTGGTCATAACTTTTCTTCCAAGGAGTAAGCATCTTTTAATTTCATGGCTGCAGTCACCATATGCAGTGATTTTGGAGCCAGAAAAAAACAAAGTCTGACACTGTTTCCACTGTTTCCCCATCTATTTCCCATGAAGTGATGGGACTCAATGCCATGATTTTAGTTTTCTGAATGTTGAGTTTTAAGCCAAGTTTTTCACACTCTCCATTCACTTTCATCAAGAGGCTCTTCAATTCTTTGTTTTCTACTGTAAGTGTGGTATCATTTGCATATCAGAGGATATTTCTGCTGGCAATCTAGATTCCAGTTTGTGCTTCATCTAGTCCAGAATTTCTCATGATGTACTCTGCATATAAGTTAAATTAGCAGGGTGACAATATACAGCCTTGACATACTCCTTTCCTGATTTAGAACCAGTCTTTTGTTCCGTGTCCAGTTTTAACTGTTGCTTCCTGACCTGCATACAGATTTCTCAGGAGGTAGGTCAGGTGGTCTGGTATTCCCATCTCTTTAAGAATTATCCACAGTTTGTTGTGATCCACACAGTCAAAGGCTTTGGCATAGTCAATAAAGCAGAAGTAGATGTTTTATGGAACTCTCTTGCTTTTTCAATAATCCAGCGGATGTTGGCAATTTGATCTCTGGTTTCTTTGCCTTTTCTAATCCAGCTTGAACATCTGGAAGTTCACAGTTCATGTACTTTGAATCCTGGCTTGGAGAATTTTGAGCATTATTTTAGCATGTGAGATGAATCCAATTGTGCAATAGTTTGAGCATTCTTTGGCATTTCCTTTCTTTGGGATTGGAATGAAAACTGACCTTTTCCAGTTCTATGGCCACTGCTGAGTTTTCCAAATTTGCAGACATATTGAGTGCAGCACTTTCACAGCATCATCTTTCAGGATTTGAAATAGCTCAACTGGAATTCCATCACCTCCACTAGTTTTGTTTAAAGCGATGCTTCCTAAGGCCCACTTAACTTCACATTCCAGGATGTCTGGCTCTAGGTGAGTGATCACACCATCATGATAATCTGGGTCAGGAAGATCTTTTTTGTATAGTTCTTCCGTATATTCCTGCCACCTCTTCTTAATATCTTCTGCTTCTGTTAGGTCCATACCATTTCTGTCCTTTATTGTACCTAGCTTTGCATGAAATATTCCTTTGGTACTTCTAATTTTCTTGAAGAGATCTCTAGTCTTTCCTATTCTACTGTTTTCCTCTATTTCTTTGCATTGATCACTGAAAAAGGCTTTCTTATCTTTCCTTGCTATTCTTTGAAACTATGCATTCAAATCGGTATATCTTTCCTGTTCTCCTTTGCCTTTCACTTCTTTTCTTTAGACAGCTATTTGTAAGGCCTCCTCAGACAACCATTTTGCCTTTTTGCATTTCTTTTTCTTGGGATGGTCTTGATCAGTGCCTCCTGTACAATATCACGAACCTCCGTCCATATTTCTTCAGGCACTCTATCAGATCTAAACCCTTGAATCTGTTTGTCACTTCCACTGTATAATGGTAAGGGATCTGATTTAGGTCATACCTGAATGGTCTAGTGGTTTTCCCTATTTTCTTTAATTTAAGTCTGAATTTGGCAACAAGGAGTTCATGATCTGAGCCACAGTCAGCTCCTGGTCTTGTTTTTGCTGTATAGAGCTTCTCCATCTTTGGGTACAAAGAATAAATCAATCTGATTTCAGTGTTGACCATTTGGTGATGTCCATGTGTACAGTCTTCTCTTGTGTTGTTGGAAGAAAGTGTTGGCTGTGACCAGTGCATTCTCTTGGCAAAACTCTATTAGCCTTTGGCCTTGCTTCATTCTGTACTTCAAGGCCAAATTTGCCTGTTACTCCAGGTGTTTGTTGACTTCCTACTTTTACATTCTATCCCCTTATAATGAAAAGGACATCTTTTCTGGGTGTTAGTTTTAGAAGGTCTTGTAGGTCTTCATAGAACCATTCAATTTCTTCAGCATTATTGGGCAGGGCATAGACTTGGATTACTGTGCTATTGAATGGTTTGCCTTGGAAACAAACAGAGATCATTCTGTCATTTGAGATTGCATCCAAGTACTGTATTTCAGGTTATTTTGTTGACTATGATGGCTACTCCATTTCTTCTAAGGAATTCCTGCCCACAGCAGTAGATATAATAGTCATCTGAGTTAAATTCCTCCATTCTAGTCCATTTTAGTTTGCTGATTCCTAAAATGACAGGTTCACTCTTGCCATCTCCTGTTTGACCACCTCCAATTGCCTTGATTCATGGACCTAACATTCCAGGCTCCTATGCAATATTGCTCTTTACAGCATCAGACTTTACTTCCATCACCAGTCACATCCACAACTGGGTGTTGTTTTTGCTTTGGCTCTGTCTCTTCATTCTTTCTGGAGTTATTTCTCCACTGATCTCCAGTAGCATATTGGGCACCTACCAACTTAGAGAGTTCATCTTTCAATGTCCTATCTTTTTGCCTTTTCATACTGTTTATGTGGTTCTCAAGGCAAGAATACTGAAGTGGTTTGCCATTCCCTTCTCCAGTGGACCATGTTTTGTCAGAACTCTCCACCCTGTCCTGTCTGTATTGGGTGGCCCTACATGGCATGGCTCATAGTTTCATGGAGTTAGACAAGGTTGTGGTCCATGTGATCAGATAGGTTCATATAAAACCTGACCACCGTATCCTTTGTAATGGTCAATGTCCTTAAAATATGGTGTCATCATTTCAAGAGAATATAATAAATACTATATTTACTCTCCCATATTATGTAAATGTAAAGTCACTCAGTCGTGTCCGACTCTTTGTGACCCCATGGACTGCAGCCCACCAGGCTCCTCAGTCCATGAGATTCTCCAAGCAAGAATACTGGAGTGGTTTGCCATTTCCTTCTCCACTCCCATATTATAATACCCAGGAATATAGAGAAGAAATGCCCAAGGTAGGAAAATCTTCATTAAACTGACCCTAGGTTTTGACATGCTTATAACTGCTGTTTGCAAAAGATGGCAATAACCACTGCTGTCAAATATAACAGACAGCTGCAAGGAGTAGTAGTCACTAGGAAGACTCAGCATAAATGGATAATTTTATACCAATTTATGAGAATTGGTGCTCTGCAACAGAAGACATTATTGCCACCAAAATATAGGCTGTCAAAAATGGGGGTCTCAGCCCCTAGAATGTGGCTTATCTGAGGAAGAATTTGGTTCAGAGTGCAAACTCCTCTATCTTCATGTTGTTTCACATTCCACATTGATGCACAATTTAAACTGATTGAGAGACATAGGAAAACTATTTTAATTCCAAGAAGTCTGAATAATAAAATTAAGGAAAATTTCTCTACAATAAAACATTTAATGAAATAATAGAATGGAGTCTATCAAACAGAAACTCAATAGCTCTTTCCCACTTAACCTGTATTTCTCTGTCATCACTATGCTTGTACTTTTTCTGCCTTCTTCACATTTAAATCCCTAATGAGGAATAAAACAGAAGCAAAAAATTTGCACATTAAATGAATGCTATCAAATTTATTGAGACTGGGATCAATTGTAGATTATAGATAAATTTTTGAGGATGATAGACATTTCAAAATCAAAAAGTTCATTGCTTTTTCTGTCTGCAACATTCTCCAGTCCAATGTTCTAATTTTCTTCACTTTATTTTCTCTATAGAATTTCTTTTCTGTCTTCCATTGAGATTCCTGGTATCTGCTCAGTCAGGAATTGTTAATTTCCAGCAATCTCACTGTAGAGTTTTCCCAGGTGGCGCTAGCGGTAAAGAATCTGCCTGCAATGCAGGAGACACAGGAGATGTGAACTCAAAATCCCCTGGAGGAGGAAATGGCAACTCACTCCAGTTTTCTTGCCTGGAGAATCGCATGGACAGAGGAGCCTGCGAACTACAGTCCATGGGGTCACAAAGAGTCAGACAGACTGAGCGACTAAGCATGCACAGATGCAATCTCACTGATGCCCACTTTCACTCAGTGATGCAAAGAGGGTGAGGGAGAAGCCATCAAAAGTAAACAAAACCAGCCATATCACTTTAGATATCTCTTAGACGCTATTTTCTAGCGCTCTGACTCTCACAGTGTTTGATTTTTTTTACTTAGAGACTTAGCTGCAAATCCAGCAGGAAAGACCCTCCCAGGCAGATTATCTGACGTTTTCTATTACCTGTGCTTATGCTCCCCTCTGCTACTTTTGGTAACTGGTAGTGGACTCTTGTGGTGATATGTCTCCTTTCATTGCCTAGCCTTCTTATTTACAAGAATGTAGTCCTTTTACATTGGAGAAGGCAATGGCACCCCACTCCAGTACTCTTGCCTTGAAAATCTCATGAATGGAGGAGCCTGGCAGGCTGCAGTCCATGGGGTCGCTAAGTGTCGGACACGACTGAGCAACTTCACTTTGACTTTTCACTTTCATGCATTGGAGAAGGCAATGGCACCCCACTCCAGTACTTTTGCCTGGAAAATCCCACGGACAGAGGAGCTTGGTGGGCTGCCATCTATGGGGTCACACAGAGTTGGACACGACTGCAGCAGCAGCAGCATTCCTTTTACATATAACAGGTCAAGAAGAAGTCTCTAATTTTAGGCACCTCCCTCAGTCTTCAGTATAACTAAAAAATTAACTAAACAGTAAATTGACAGTTTCATTCATTCCCCATTTATTCAAAAGATATTTAAAGACCTCATTTTTTCAAAACTATGTCTAAACTATTCAACATATTTTCCAAAAGATACAGGAATAACCCTCAGCTCTAGGGTATTATACTCCATGGTTCCTAAAGTGAGTTTAAAAATATGTATATATAATACATATTTTATATATATATATATAAATATATATATATAAACACACATCTGATATATATATAGAGAGAGAGGAAGGAAGGAAGAAAATATCTCCTATGTCTACATTCCCTCACTTAATAGGGTCTCCAATAGAAAGAAATGGTAAAATTCAGAACATTCACTGGGCCACTCAAACAGGTCCTTTTTTGTTTCTGCCTCTTCCTGTTGTTGATATGAAGATGATGCCTTCATTAGATATATATCACTATATAACAAATCTCCCCAAAACTTGACAGCTTAAAACAACAAATATTTATATCTCATACAGATTCTGGGAGCCAAGAGTCTGGCTGCAGCTTTGGAGACAGTTTATGGCTCAGAGCCCCTCATGAGGTTGCAGTCAAGAAGCAAGACAGAACTTCAGTCATCTGACGCCATGGGGTGTCCGCTTCCAAGCTCCCTCATGTGGCTATTACCAGGAGGCCTCAGTTCCTTATTATATAACTCTCCACAGGCCTATTCAATAACACCTGGATTCTCCAAAGTAAGTGATCTAAGACACAGTGTGACCAAGATGGAAGCTGCAGTATCTTTTATAACTTAATCTTGAAAGTGCCTTACCATCACCTCTGCTATATTTATTGGTCACACAAACCAAACTTGGCACAACGTGGGAAGGAAGTGACAAGGTTATGAATCTTAGGAGTCGAGGATCAATAGGGCTATCTTGAAGATTGACTACATAGTTTTGAGTGTTCTCTTTCTCTTCTCTCTCTGCTTATTCATGCTTCAAGCTCCTACCGTATAGCTTGACCACAAAAGGTAAAATGCCTGGATTTGTATGTGGATTTACAGAAAGGAGACTGAGGTCTGAGGTTAATCTACATGCTTTAAATCAGTTTCAACGATACTCTGTACTTTCATTCTCACTTTTGTGTATTGCTCCCTTGAAGAGAGGTTATTTAAAGGCAGGATTGAGCAATCTCAGATCTTCTGGTTTGGGGTTAAAAGCTGTCAAAATCATCAAAACTCTTGCCCTGCACTGTGTGTGTGTGTGTGTGTGTGTGTGTATGTATAGGTGTCTCTGATAAGACAGTGAATAAACACATGAAAGGGAACTTCCCAGGTTGCACTAGTGGCAAAGAGCCTGTCTTCCAGGGTAGGAGACTTAAGGGACGCAGGTTTGATGCCTGGGTCAGGAAGATCCCCTGGAGGAGGGCACTGCAACCCACTCCAGTATTCTTGCTTGGAAAATCCCATGGACAGAGAAGCCTGGCAGGTTACAGAGCTGTACACGATTGAAGTGACTTAGCACACATTCTTAGGATATGATATCTTAGAGATGGATCAGGGAATGCATTTTGAAGGACCTGTAGGCCATTGAAAATATTGGTTTTAATATGAGTTTACTGGGGAGACACTGCATAGTTTGTTTTGAGCAAAGGAGAATAGATAAATGTTAAACCAACAAAGAAATAAAGATATCATCTATATATAAGTAGGTTTTCTCAGGTAGCACTCATGGTAAAGAACCTGCCTGCTAATGCAGGAGACCTGGATGGCATCACTGACTCGATGGATGTGAGTCTGAGTGAACTCCGGGAGTTGGTGATGGACAGGGAGGCCTGGCGTGCTGCAATTCATGGGGTTGCAAAGAGTCGGACACGACTGAGAGACTGAACTGAACTGAGAGACGTGGGTTTGATCCCGAGGTCAGGAAGATCCCCTGAAGGAGGGCATGGCAAGCCATTCCAGTATTTTTGCCTGGAGAACCCCATGGACTGAGGAGCCTGGCGAGCTATAGTCCATGGGGTCACAAAGAGTCGGACACTACTGAAGCAATTTAACACTCACACACACACACACACACACACACACACACACACACAAGTAAGCATAGGGCTATGTTTTGCTTGTATTTATGTCTGTAGTGTTTTCATGTCCAACTGGATGATATCTAGGCACAACCAACACTACTTCTCCCTCAGTTCACTCTCAACATTTTACACTTTAAAATTCAGCTCAGACATTAACAGCTGGCTCTCTGCAGAAAGCAAGCCCTGATGGCATCATGTGTAATTTCCATGATATAAATCCTCTCTTCATGACTGATTTCAAAGATGGCTGTGCTTACCAACTCACTCTTGAAGTTTTAACAGTTATCCCTGAGAGTATGTATGAGACAGTTCCAGGATGTTATTGTTTATATCCCACAGAGAAAACACCAAACATGACCTTTACTTACAGTAGATAGTAAACAACCATTTAACATACTAAAGACAGTAACTATCAGTTTCCGAGTCAGAGGTTAAAGCGTCTGCCTGGAATGCAGGAGACCGGGGTTCGATCCCTGGGACGGGAAGATCCCCTGGAGAAGGAAATGGCAACCCACTCCAGTACTCTTGCCTGGAGAATCCCATGGAGGGAGGAGTCTGGTGGGCTACAGTCCATGGGGTCGCAAAGAGTCGGACACGACTGAGTGAATTCACTTCACTTCACTTCATTATATGCCAAGCATGTAATTCATCCCTTATCTATCATTTCTTCACATGTCTTAAAATTACATATAGAGAAAGTCATCATGTTTTTCCATATTATAAATGAGTACACTGATGCTCCTGGAGGAAAAAGTTGCCCAAGTTCAGTAATTAGTGATACAGTCATGATTCGAACTGCAAACTGTTTATGAATTAAACAAATATAATATTCATTATACAGTTTCACATTTCTGCTTATTTTAGGTAATTCTACATGTCACAAATTTATGATAATATTTAAACTATCATATACTTCAAAAATTAGAATAAAGCACTGGTTAGACAAGCTCTAGAATGAAACTTAAGCTCTAGTTGGGAAACTTACTTCATCTTCCAAGGGCTTATTTTCTTCATCTGTAAAATGGGGGTGATTTTATAACAATACATACATAGCAATAGAAGATGATTGGCAAACAGTAAGCTACCAAATAAATATTAACAATCACTTCACTGTTAAGTTTTCACTGGAAAATCTCTGGACACAGGAGCCTGGTGGGCTGCAGTCCATTGTGTCCCAAAGAGTCAGGCATGACTGAGGGACCAACACATACTTACTTCTCACTGTTAAGTAGATTGGTAAGCAAAGAATACATTTAGTTGATTTAATAATGATTTGTGTTAAGTGTCAAGGTCATGGATAAGTCTGTTGCTTAACAGATCATCATTTATAATACAAATAATAATAATTGCTGCTACTAATTTTCCCAAAAGGCATATAACATCAAAACTTAACTCACACTTTCCTAACTATTCTAAGGAAGCTCACAAGTACAATCTACTGCTGATTTCATATTGAGTTTGTTTCCTTTTTTCTTTTTTAATTAATTTTTATTGGAGTAGAGTTGCTTTACAATGTTGTGCTTAGTGAGTGTGTTCTCTTAATTATGTACTATTTTCTAGCATCGGAGGTACATGAAAATTGCCATGTCCCTCTCATTCCCAGATTATGCCACACTATCAGTTTCTGAAATACAAAGTTTGCATTACACAAAGAATATGGGAGTGAACAAGGGAATGTTTTAACACAGTTATGATTTACCATATTTGATCTCTTGCTGAAATCACTAGCTTGATAGCCACTGTTACCAAAAAAGTGATTTTTTTCTATATTCTCTTCCATCCTCTCCTTTATTCAACGTTAGGTAAACTTCAGCTTAAAAATAAATAATTTTAGAGATTTTTTTAATAAGCCCATTCCCTAATCCTGTAATGGATTTCTTAATTTCCACAGACAAAGCTTATTTTATCCAATTTGGTTTGGTTTCCCCATGTTATTCTCTCAGCTAAGATATAGTTTTCACAAAGAATGCTCTCTTCTTTTTTTCTTTTACTTTCCTTAATAAGAGTTTATGTTTTCTTGTGAATCTTGCTTCCAAATTACCATTATGTCCACAATCCTTAGGGTTGTAGGATATGCGCAAATTTTTTTAGAGCAAATTCTGCTAATATTTAGTAAAACTGGCTATACCATAAGGGCTGATAATTTGTTAACAGCTCCTAAAAATAATTCTGACAACTTTTGTCATGAATTCTACATTATTTTTCCCTTTGTGAGGACAACTTTGTATGTGAACAAGCCAGATAATCAACCTGACTCTGTGTACACAAATAAAATTTTGGTTTGTGTAACAGTTTTCACATCTAAAAATATAGTTCAAACATATTTACTGAGACTTACCTGTTTTTCCAGATTTACGGTTCTCAAGACAAGCTTTGAAGGTGATTTATTATAAAATATATAAAAAAATCAGAAACACAAAATGAGTTTTAAAAAAAAAACAAAAAAGCTCTGGGCTTTCTCTTAGATATGGCCTTCTTTCTCCTTACTTTACCACTTCAAACTCTATAATACATTACACTCTCCAAGTTCTTCTTATACTCCTTTTATAAAAACATTTAAATAAAACATCAGATTGCCTCTTGCCTGACCTGGAAGGCCCCAAGCCGATTAATCCCATTCGTATACTATTCCTTTTACAATATGTAGTCAGCTCCTTTGTTAATGGCCAGCTGAGAAGGAGTGATGATAAGCAGAAAGAAAAAAAAAAAAAGATTTGTTTCCATTCCCTTCTGGAAAGGGAGAACTGTTTATTCAAGACATAACAATTTCTCTGCAATTCTCCAGTTTTGTTTGGAATTCTCTAGTTAGGCCCGTTTAAGACAAACAGTATTTAATAGAATTTAGCTTTATTGAGACTTGGTTTTGAATGGGCAAACTATCTGGAGGGACACTTTTAGCACATGCCCCTGCCCTTCCCACTATCCCCGACACCGTGGCTCTGTACTGGATGTGTGCTGTCACATTAATAAAGGACATCAAGTCTAATAGAGACGTGCTGGGGTTCTGCAGAGTGTGAATTATTAACTCGGGTGCAGGAGAGAGTATTAAACGAACCTGGGAGGCAGAAGGCACTGTTTAATGCTCTGTTTGTATCTGATTCTTTTCTGTTTTCATACACCAATAGAAACCAGGTAAGAATGCTAACAAGAAATTTCAAATAGATAAGAGAGAAGTTTAAATGTTGCCATCAGTCTCTGCATCTGTCAGTGCACAAAGTAAACAACTTCAAATGAATTAGGCAAAACTGAGAAAGACAAAAGACATGGCAGAGAGGGAAATCAGCACCAACACTGTTCCTCTGTCCTCATTACCAAAGCTCAGTGAGCTAAGCCTTAAACTCATGTGAGACAGAGGTCCAACACCTCCCTTTTATTTCTGTGCCACTTCATACGCAATCTGAGCGCTTACGAGAGAGATTGGCCTGAAAATATAGACCAATTTTTTTTATCACATCACTTTTCTCTTGAAATACTTATTTTTTATTTTTATGAAATATCCCATCCTTATGGTAAAATGGAATAATCTAGAACAATACCACACAGAAAAGAACATTCTTACTAGGAAAACTAGGGCTAGTCCAGGTGTTTTAATTAAAAAGTTGTTTTAAACTAAGGACTCATAAAAGTAATTCATATCTATCCAAATACTGTAAACATTTCAACTTAAAACATAAAAAAAAGGTACATGTGATTGCCGATTGCCACCCCTTTAATGTAGTACCAAAGTTTTTTCCTTCTTATTTTAAAAAAAGGACCTACTCACAATATACCTTCCATGACTTTTAGGATCCAGAATCAGATTTTTTGGACTTGAATGAGTATTCAAAAACTGTGGACATCCTTTATAATAAGTAGAACAACTATTCTAAGTGATTATTACTAATGCCCCACTGTTTAAATATTTTGAACACTGTATTTGCTTGTAAAGGAATGTGAATGAACAATTTTCTAGATTTGTAAGATTTTCTTCTCAACTATTTTATAGTTGTGTCATCCACAGTTAAACTGCATTTTTAGCAACGTACCTTTATCAAGTCTTTCCCAAAGAGTCACCCATTTTCAAAGGAGCAACTATCTTTCTCTTTACACTTCTATTTGACCCATTTATGAAATAGTAAATTAAATAATAAGAGCAAAACAGTAAGTATAATCACTGAAAAAGTTTGAGGATAAACCATGGCTCTTGGTGGTGAATGCAAGCTAGTCATGTCCAACTCTTTTGCTACCCCATAGACTGTAGCCCATCAGGCTCCTCTGTTCATGGGATTTTCCAGGCAAGAATACTAGAGTGAGTTTCCACTTCTTATTCCAGGTGCTCTTCCCAACCCAGGGATCGAACCTGCATCTGTTGCATCTGCTGCATTGGCAGGCAGATTCTTTACCGCTAGTGCCACCTGGGATGGCTCTTGATAAGCATACAAATAAACTTTAGATGCATTAGATGTCCTAGAAAGCACATACAAGATGCAAGAACTCAGTGAGTCATAGGCTACAATCTATACATCACAGAAGAATGAGAAAGCATTGATCAATCCAGTAGATTAGTTTCCTTGAAGTTAGTTAAGAGAGTATACACTACATTGTCATAGTTGTTAATTGCAAAGATAAAACTTTATATATAATATCTCAGCACATAATAAAAGTTTATGAAATTATAAATCTGTTATAAAGAAAAATTAAATCAGGGCTCAACTCACCAGCTGCCTCAAAAATATTTGCTTTGTTCACATGGGGAAACTAAATTGTAATTTGATTACTACTAAAGTGTTGTTTTTCAGTCGCCCGGTTGTGTCTGACTCTGCAGCCCCCATGGACTGCAGCACATCAGGCCTCCCTGTCCCTCACTATCTCCTGGAGTTTGCCCAAGTTCACGTTCAGTGCATCAGAGATGCCATCCAGCCATGTCATCCTCTGACGCCCATCCTCCTTCTGCTCTCGATGTTTCCCAAATCAGGGATTTTCCAGTGAGTCATCCGTTTGCATCAGATGATCAAAATTCTGGAGCTTCAGCTTCAGGATTGATCCTTCCAGTGAATATTCAGAGTTGATCTCCCTTAAGATTGACTGGTTTGATCTTGCTGTCCAAGGGACTTTCAGGAGTCTTCTCCAGAACCAAAGTTCAAAAGCATCAATTCTTTGGTGCTCTGCCTTCTTTGTGGTATAGCTCTCACAACTGTACATGACCACTGGGAAGTCCCAGGAAAATAAAGAACATTTATTTCATCTCTTTGGCACATAGATAGGGTGATTCTTTGTACTAAATGGGTTACATTTATATTTCTAATGGAGAACTAAAATAAAATGTCTATCTGAGTAAAGTCCAGTGACTTCTTTCAGTATAATGAGAAACCCTGATAAATCAGAATACACCTGTGGTAGAAAGACTTCTAAGCTGACCTTTACCCCCAAGATTCTCAGCCCTAGAGGCAAGCATACTTTCCCCCAGGTATTCAATCAAGTGCTAATCTAGGTATTTCTCTGAAGGCATTTTGTAACCATAATTAAGGTTCAAAATCAGTTGATCTTATAATAAAGAGATTATCCTTTTCAGGAAGATGTCACGAGTATGAGAGTTCAGGACTATGAGAGTTCAGGACTTGAAGGTCAGGGACAGAGGAGAACTACTATGCATAAGAAAAAAAAAAAAGGGTAATACAGAGCGGCAAAAAGAGTGTGGTTGGATAGGAAATGGATTAGAGACCTTATGAGAGAGGAGTTGAAAGAGTTGAAAATCAAAAGCTGGCAGGCAAAATGGAAAGCAAGGGATGGGAACAATGGCTATTGCCAAATAGGAATTTTTGTTTGAAGTTGTTAAATTTTCTTTTCTACTACTCCATTAAATGTTCAGTAGAATTCTACATCCATTGCCACAACAAATTATCAGTGATTATCTAGGAGTATTGATAATAACATTGCATTTATTTTCATATTTCTTCTCTGCTCAAATTTGCTTCAGTGAACATACACTAACTTTGTAATCAGAAAGTATGACAAATATTATTTTACAAAAATCAACATTGTTTAATTATGGCAGTATTGAGCTGATTTTCTAAGGATACAATGGAGTACTGAGTGCTGCTTTATGGGTAGGCTAAGAAGAAAACAAAGGCTGCTCACCAACGATTATTTACATGTGGCTTACAGTTGTTCATGGACATCAAATTAGCCTCTGAACTTCAAGTTTAGTAACTGAGTATTAATAATTAATTACCAATTTTCCTATACTCTATCAAAATCATTAGCAGAAATAAAATTGACATAATTTTGATAATATATTCATATAGAACCTATCAGTTCAGTTCAATACAGTCACTCAGTCATGTACCATGGATTTCAACATGCCAGGCTTCCCTGTCCATCACCAACTCCTGTGGCTTGCTCAAACTCATGTCCATTGAGTCAGTGATGTCATCCAACCATCTCGTCCTCCATAGTCTTCTCCTGCCTTCAATCTTTCCCGGTATCATGGTATTTTCTAATGAGTCAGTTCTTCACATCGGGTGGCCAAAGTATTGGAGTTTCAGCATCAGCATCAGTTGTTCCAATGAATATTCAGGACTTATTTCCTTTAGGATGGATTAGTTGGATCTTCTTGCAGCCCAAGGGACTCTCAAGAGTCTTCTCCAACACCACAGTTCAAAAGTATCAATTCTTTGGTGCTCAGTTTTCTATACAGTATAACTCTCACATACATAAATGACCACTGGAAAAATCTTAGCCCTGACTAGACGGACCTTTGCTGGCAAAGTAATGTCTCTGCTTTTTAATACGCTGTCTAAGTTGGTCACAGCTTATCTTCCAAGGAGCAAGTGTCTTTTAATTTCATGACTGTAGTCACCATCTGCAGTGATTTTGGAGCCCAAAAAAATAAAGTCTGTCACTGTTTCCATTGTTTCCCTGTCCATTTGCCATGAAGTAATGGGACCAGATGCCATGATCTTAGTTTTCTGAATGTTGAGTTTTAAGCCAACTTTTTCACTCTCCTCTTTCACTTTCATCAAGAGGCTCTTCACTTCCTCTCTGCCATAAGGGTGGTGTCCTCTGTCTGAGGTTACTGATATTTCTCCTGGCAATCTTGATTCCAGTTTGTACTTCATCCAGCCTATAAAGAGGTGATTATCAGTGTGGTACCCAGACTAACAGCATCAGCATCATCTGGGAACTGGAAAATGGAAACACTTAAGATCCACCCCAGATCTCCTGAATCAGAAACTCTGAGAGTAGGTCCAGAAATATGTTTTAGTAAGCACACCAGGTGATTTTGATGCTGATCAAGTTTGATAACTGCTGCTAGAGAAGACCCAATCATTGCTACAACCTTACTGCCTGCTTCTGGTCGCATACCATTAGGACCACGTAAAAGTTGTCTGTCTTTATCACAATCTTTGTATGCCCACTACATTACACATAATTAATTCCTTACACTCTTTTCCCTTGGGTTTTGTCTCCTCAAGAATATAGATGTGAAAATGTTATTGTTGTTCATTCGCTAAGTGGTGTCCAACTCTTTGCAACTCCATGGATTGCAGCATGCCAGGCTTCCTTCTCCTTCACTTTAAAAACCTTCCTTGTCCAGTGAATGATGGTGATGCCTTCTAACCATCTGATCCTCTGCCCTGCTCTTCTCCTTTTGCCCAAAATCTTTCCCAGAATCAGAGTCTTTTTCGAATGAGTCAGCACTTCACATGAGGTGGCCAAAGTATTGGAGTTTCTGCTTCAGCATCAGGCAGTCCTCCCAATGAATATTCAGGGTTGATTTCCTTTAGGAATGACTGGTTTGATCTTGCAGTCCAAGGGACTCTTAACAGTCTTCTTCAGTGCCACAATTTAAAAGCATCAATTCTTTGGCACTCAGCTTTCTTATAGTCCAACTCTCATATCCATACATGACTACTGGAAAGACCATAGCTTTGACTAGATGGAAATTTGTCAACAAAGTGATGTCTCTGTCTTTTAATATGCTCTCTAGCTTTGTAATAGCTTTTCTTCCAAAAAGCAAATGTCTTTTAATTTCAACCATCAGAAGCGATTTTGGAGTCCAAGAAAATAAATTCTGTCACTGCTTCCACTTTTTCCCCATCTATTTGCCATGAAGTAATAAGACCAGATGTTATAATCTTCATTTTTTGAATGTTAAGCTTCAAGTCAGCTTTTTCATTCTCCTCTTTCACCTTCATCAAGAGGCTCTTTAGTTCCTTTTCATGTTCTGCCACTAGAGTGGTATCATCTGTCTATCTCAGGTTGTTGATTTTTCTCCCGGCAATCTTGTTTCCAGTTTATGATTTATCCACCTGACTTTTAACATGATGTACTCTGCATATAAGTTAAATAAGCAAGATGACAATATACAGCCTTGACATACTCCTTGCCCAATTTGGATCTAGTCCATTGTTCCATGTAAGATTCTTTCTGTTGCTTCTTAACCTGCAAACAGGTTTCTCAGGAGATGTAAGGTGGTCTGGTATGCCCTTCTCTTTAAGAATATTCTACAGTTTGTTGTGATCCACACATTTAAAAGGCTTTAGCATAGCTAATGAAGCAGAGTAGACAATTTTTCTGGAACCCCTTTGATCTGACAAATGTTGGCAATTTGACCTGTGGTCACTCTGCCTTATCAAAACCCAGTTTGCACATCTGGAAGTTATTGGTTCATGTACTGCTGAAGCCTAACTTAAAGGATTCTGTAAATAAACTTACTAGCATGAGAAATTAGTTCATTTGTATGGTAGATGGAACATTCTTTGACACTGTTTTTATTTAGGATTGGAATGAAAACTATTATTTTTCCAGTCCTGCAGTCACTGCTGAGCTTTCCAAATTTGCTGACATATTGAGTGCAGCACTTTAATAGCATCATCTTTTAGGATTTGAAATAGCTCAGTTGGAATTCCACCCACCCCCTCCACTAGCTTTGTTTGTAGTGATGTTTCCTAAAGCCCATAGGACTTCACACTCTAGGATGCCTGGCTCCAGGTAAGTGCCCACACCATCATGGTTATCCAAGTCATAAAGACCTTTCTGTATAGTTCTTCTGTGTATTCTTGCCACCTCTTCTTAATCTCTTCTACCTCTGTTAGGTCCTTACCATTTTTATTCTTTATCATGCCCATCCTTGCATGAAATGTTCCCTGGTATCTCCAATTTTCTTGAAGAGATCTCTAGTCTTTCTATTGTTTTCCTCTACTTCTTTGCATTGTTCATTGAAGAAGGTCTTCTTATCTCTCCCTGCTATTCTCTGGAGCTCTGAATTCAGTTGGGAATATCTTTCTCTTTCTCCCTTGCTTTTTGTGTAAAGCTTCCTCAGACATTCATCATTTCTTTTTCTTTGGGATGGTTTTGGTCACTCCCTTTGTACAATGTTATGAACCTCTGTCCATAGTTCTTCAGGCACTTTGTTTACCAGATCTAATCCCTTGAATCTATTCGTTATCTCCACTGTATAATCATAAGGGACTTGGTTTAGGTCATACCTGAATGGCCAAGTGGTTTTCCCTAATTTCTTTGATATAAGTCTGAATTTTGCAATAATGACTCAATCTGAGCCACAGTCAGCTCCAGGTCTTGTTTTTCCTAATTGTATAGAACTTTTCCATTTTTGGCTGCAAAGAATGTAATCAATCTGATTTCGGTATTGACGATCTGGTGATGGCCATATGTAGAGTCATCTCTTAGATTGTTGGAAAAGGGTATTTTCTGTGCCCAGCATGTTCTCGTGACAAAACTTTGTTTGCTTTGCTCTGCTTCATTTTGTACTCCAATGCCAATCTTATCTGTTACTCAAGGTATCTCTTGACTTCCTACATTTGCATTCCAATCTCTTATGATGAAAAAGACATCTTTTTTGTTTTTACTTCTAGCAAGTCTTGTAGGTCTTCGTAGAACTGGTTAACTTCAGCTTCTGTGGTATCAGTGGTTGCAGCATAGACTTGGATTATTGTGATGTTGAATAATCTGCATTGGAAACAAACAGATAATTCTGCATATTTGAGATTGCACCCAAGTATTACATTATGGACTCTTTTGCTGACTATGAGGGCTACTCCATTTTCTCTAAGAACTTCTTGCCCACAGTAGTAGATATAATGGTCATTTGAATCAAATTCACCCATAGAATAAACCTATTTAGAATTCTATGTTCAAAGTGATATTTTTATAAAAGTCAATAATGTAGTAATATAATTTAATAATTTAAAGATCCAGAATATCTGATTACCCTTGTGATCACATGAGTGTCTCAGTCTATTTTCTTGACACCTATGTGCAAGCAAGTAGCTTTTGAGAAGACAATGGCAATCCTCTTAAGTAAAACCACGCATAAATATCACAGGATTTCTAAGACACTTCATTTTCACTTGTTCATTCACACAGATCTGTTGCTATATTTCTGCAAAGATGAAGGCTACTGTAATAAAATATATTCTACCAGGACTGAAAATATCAGCTCTTATCATGCCAAATGTCTTATGGACCCATTAATTATAAGGGGAAAAAAGGGTAGAAGATAAAATGTGTATGGAACATAAATGTTTAACCACCACATAGAGCTTGAATAATTAATGGAATGATACCCTTTAGTACAGAGCACCATATCTTTAAAATATAGGAGAATGTAAGTGCACTATTTCAATATTTAAGCCAAAGTAAGTGATGTAGTTTCTGCGTGTGAACTATATGTCTGGGCAAAGGATTGAACAAATGCTTCATAATAATAAAATGGCTTTTAAATGTGAATTGGTCTCATAAGGCATAAGGATTTCCCTAACCAACACAATTTATTCAGAGTAAGATTAGCAAAGACAATTTCTGAAGCAATAATATTCATTACCTCCACATTTTATAATATTGCTAGTTCAGTGTATCTGAAGTGGTCCAGTGTGTTTAGATTGAACTTTCATCACGTCTAAACAGCTTAACTGATAGTTACTTGATAACTCTTTTATGAAGCAGTTTTTTTATTAATGCTTTCATATTTCTGGTTTATGATGCCATTAAAGTCATCATTTGTCACATTAGTAACAGAGAGATTCTTAAAATATCCCTAGCAGCAATTCAGGATGGCTTTTAATGTCAGCATAAATTCCTGTACTACTAAACTAGCTATTTGAAATATTAACAGCGTTGTTTGCAATTTCAAAATATATATGACAACCTAAGTATATAATGTAGATCCCTGGTTTAAGGGAACCCAGTTAGAAAACCTAAAGAAATGAAACTAAAGTAGTTTTGCATGACCTAACATTTCCAAAATCACTGCAGATGGTGACTGCAGCCATGAAATTAAAAGACGCTTATTCCTTGGAAGGAAAGTTATGACCAACCCAGATAGCATATTGAAAAGCAGAGACATTACTTTGCCACAAAAGTCCGTCTAGTCAAGGCTATGGTTTTTCCAGTGGTCGTGTTTGGATGTGAGAGTTGGACTATGAAGAAAGCTGAGCACAGAAGAATTGATGCTTTTGAACTGTGGTGTTGGAGAAGACTCTTGAGAGTCCCTTGGACTGCAAGGAGATCCAACAAGTCCATTCTAAAGGAGATCAGCCCTGGATGTTCTTTGGAAGGTATGAGGCTAAAGCTGAAACTCGAGTACTTTGGCCACCTCATGCGAAGAGCTGACTCATTGGAAAAGACTGATGCCGGGAGGGATTGGGAGCAGGAGGAAGAAGGAATGACAGAGGATGAGATGGCTGGATGGCATCACTGACTCGATGCACGTGAGTCTGAGTGAACTCCGGGAGATGGTGATGGACAGGGAGCCCTGACGTGCTGTGATTCATGGGGCCACAAAGAGTCGGACACGACTGAGCAACTGAACTGAACTGAACTGAACATTTCCTTAATAGCAAAGAAAATACATAGCTCCCCCTTTGGTTGTGGAACAGATCAGTGAAGTTTCTGCCATAGAATTATGTATTCTCCAAGGGCAAAACAATTTAAAATGGGAAGAGATAATAAAGATCTAAATTGTCTAGAATGCTATTCCATAGTGAATCTATCTCAGCTTATAAACTCACAGCTGTGGTTTCCAGTTTTTTAAAAGCTAAAACACTGTATCATGTGCTGTTGTTTTCTCTCCTCACATTGCACCCTGATTGTGGACATTTTCTAGAAGGCCATGGATAAGACTTCAGAGATCTAAAATTAGACTGGATTAGATGTGGTTTTGGAGAAGGCAATAGCACCCCACTCCAGTACTCTTGCCTGGAAAATCCCATGGACAGAGGAGCCTGGTGGGCTGCGGTCCATGGAGTCACTAAGAGTCGGACACGACTGAGCGACTTCACTTCCACTTTTCACTTTCATGCATTGGAGAAGGAAATGGCAACCCACTCCAGTGTTCTTGCCTGGAGAATCCCAGGGACAGGGAGCCTGGTGGGCTGCATTTATGGGGTTGCACAGAGTCGGACACAGCTGAAGCGACTTAGCAGCAGCAGTTGTGGTTTCCTGCTGGTTTGCTGCCACGGGCTTGTGTACATATGTAACACCATCCTAACACATTGTTAGCTGTTTTGCACTTAGAAACAAATGGAATATTAATGTCACGAACCCCACTGTTGGGCTGTTTTGGAGGCAGGCTTCACATGATGTATGGTTCTGATGTATCTTCAAAATCACTGATATAATACAAAAGGGCTTCTTTATTCTTTCACGGATGTGTGAGGACAACATATCTCATCTTCTAAGAGGATTTACTCTTCACAGAGGGTTAGTTAACTCTTATGCTTGGTAGATATCTAATGAAAGGTATCTCGTGGGTCAATTCATTACCATAGTGCTTTGAGGTAGAATTATATTTGTAAAATGGAGACCTAACAGGAAAATGCTCATTTGTTATTCCACTATCCTTCCTAGGATTGTAGAGTGCTACTCTTGAAATATCTATCATTTAATCACAAGAGCATCACAGTAATATAAAAAAAGAGCGCTAAATTAGAAATCAGAATGCTCTTGTTTCCATACCCAGCCATGCCCCTTAGTAGTTGCATACACTTAGAAAAAGAAAGTGAAGTTGCTCAGCCGTGTCTGACTCTTTGTGACCCCATGAACTGTAGCCCAGCAGGCTCCTCCATCCATGGGATTTTCCAGGCAAGAGTACTGGTTGCCATTTCCTTCTCCAGGGGATCTTCCCAACCCAGGGATCAAATCTGGGTCTCCCAGATTGAAGGCAGATGCTTTATCATCTGAGCCACCAGGGAAGTCATACACTTGGTCAACCTTTAAATCTTGCTGACCTTATTCTCTTCAATTTATAATTATTAGAAATATCTGTTTTATCTACTGCAAATTGTAGTTAATATAAAAATATTTGGAAATATAAGATATGTGAAACCAGGGCTACTAATTAAACCATACTTGACATTTCAAAATGCTAATTCATTATATTGCTATTTTGCCTTGAAATTTTTGTCAATTATGAAATTGATCTGTATATTATCATTATTAAAGCTTTTACTTTTTAAATGTGCTTTTGGACATGGTATTAAAACAGGAAAACAGTGTCATGATCAAACTTTTCATGCCTGACTATACCAAGTTATTCCTCTTTCTGAAATTGCTACATTGAAATAAACTGTTTATGGTCATCACTGTGAAAGGACTCTGAAATATTTTTTGTTGAAGAATTCATTTATCCATTGGAAATGCATCATAATTCTCACTGGTATAAGCCTTAACTAGCTCTAGATGTTGAATGGGCCCATGAGGAGTAAGGTTTTCATGACCAAGAGACCAAATAATTACTAGCAATTAAGAAGAGAAACGGTCATCACAATTTTTCACTCCATTTGTATCAATCAAGGTTTTTTGGTGAACAAGAACCAATAGGATGTGTGTATGTGTGTGTTGAAAGTGTACACACACACAGACACACACACACATATATAGGGAGAAGAAGAGAGAGAATATAATTTACCATGAGGCTCTGTTTCCTTGTCTTTAGTTTCTAGAGCTGCCTGCATTCCTTGGCTCACGGTCCCTTCATCCATCTTCGTGGTCAGCAATGTGACATCTCTCTGTGCCTTCTTCTAGGCTCATATTCTCTCTGACCACAGCTGAAAAAGGTGCTCCACTTTTAAGGACTCATGGTTAGACTAAGCCCATCCACATAATCCAAGATAATATTCCATCCAGAGGTTCTTAACCTTAATGACATCTGCAAAGTCTCTTCTGCCATGCAAAATAACATATTCAGTCAGTCAATATGGTTTAATATGTGGACATTTTTGAGGGTCATCATTCTGTCTACCTAATGTTATAAAATTATTTTAGAAATATATATTGACAAAAAAAAACCTCTTACTTTTCAACAGAGTGGCTTGTACACTATTAGCTCCTTCAACTTGGAAAAATAGAGAAAAAATCTTTGTGTTTCCATATACTTGCAATGAAGAACATATTCAAATTTTTAAAATAACAAAATTACAGCTTAACTATATATCCTAATCAATATCTTTTCTTAATTACTAACAAAGCAGCTTGTATTATAATTGAAGTCCATTTGTCTTCATTTTAAAATATATAGTTTCTGCACAGTAGTGGCTTGATAATTAAAACACTGTGATCAGGGACCATCTCCTTCTAAATCAGAGTCATTATTGTCTGGTGAAGTCATTAACTTGGATTAATTGGGTCACAGTGGTATAAAAAAAATGTGGATGACTTCCAGCTTTTAGGAAAGCATTGAGAAACTTGTTCTGTTATATTTAGAGTAATATAAACTTAAGCTCCATGAAGTCAGGTGCTGTACTTTATCTGGTTCACTTCTAGGGCAGTGCCTATTACAGAGTAAAAATTGAATATTTTTGGAGGAACAGTTCAGTTCAGTTCAGTTGTTCAGTTGTGTCTGACTCTTTGCAATGCCATGAACCGCACCATGCCAGGCCTCCCTGTCATCACCAACTCCCGGAGTCCACCCAAATCCATGTCCATTGAGTCAGTGATACCATCCAACCATCCCATCCTCTGTTTTCCCCTTCTCCTCCTGCCCTCAATCTTTCCCAGCATCAGGGTCTTTTCAAATGAGTCAGCTCTTTGCATCAGGTGGCCAAAGTACTGAAGTTTCAGCTTCAACATCAGTCCTACCAATGACCACCCAGGACTGATCTCCTTCAGAATGGACTAGTTGGACCTCCTTGCAGTCCAAGGGACTCTCAAGAGTCTTCTCCAACACCACAGTTCAAAATCATCGATTCTTCAGCGCTCAGCCTTCTTCACAGTCCAACTCTCATATCCATACATGACCACTGGAAAAACCATAGCCTTGACTAGACGGACCTTTGTCGGCAAAGTAATGTCTCTGCTTTTTAATATGCTGTCTAGTTTTGTCATAACTTTCCTTCCAAGGAGTAAGCGTCTTTTAATTTCATGGCTGCAATCACCATCTGCAGTGATTTTGGAGCCCAGAAAAATAAAGTCAACCACTGTTTCCACTGTTTCCCCATCTATTTGCATGAAACAATGAACAACTAAATGAGTCACTATATTGACTGACAGGTATAGAAGTATTTGGGAACCTAGAAAAAGTTAAGAAGAAAGGTAAAGTATTTGAATATTTCACATTAATTCAATTTGCAAGGTGATTTTTTTTATTGCCCCTTACCTAAGAACATGGTGACCAATTTGGAAATTTTAATTCACAATAGATTTGAATCTGATGTACATACAGAACTAGTAGTTACTTAAGATCACTCTTCCTCTTTTCTTGCTTATTGACTACTGTTCTGATACATGCTAAAAAATAATTAGAATACCTTACCAGGCTTCAGAAATAATTAAGCACATACATGTAATTGGATCAAATCAGAAGTTTCTCTGAAGCTCTTATGATAGATACTGAAAGAAACACAGATTTCCCTTATAAAAGAGAGCTGTGTCATATGAGGGAAAGTTCTCTGAACTTCATGGAAACCAAATGCTTGCTGACTTTAAAAAAGCACAACTTCTAAAGTAGACCAATCATACTCTCAAAAATAGGCTTACCAATTCCCAAAATGCCTCTTTCTCTCAATACGACCCATCTATCCTTCCCTCTAAAGCAAATTTTGTGAAGAGGAAATTCTTGGAAGAGTAGAATTAAATCCCACCAAGGTCTTAAGAGAACTTGAAGTAGAGATGACCTGCAGCAAAGCTCTTTGCTTGGTATCAGCTGATTTTGAAGCAGCAGTTGCAATGATGTGGCCTTTTTCTTACTCAGTAAGGTGTTTTACTAACTTTTCTTAATTACACTCTGACTGAATAACATGTCCCTTTAGTATTTGATTGTCTATAGAATGAATATGACCCTACACCAACATGATTCATTTAATGTGAAGTTCCATCAACATATCAAGCACTTAAAAAACACACAGTCATTCACCTAGCTTTTTACATCAGCCCCACAGCTAAGCAGTTAATGTGCCAAAATAAGGAGATAGTGGGAAAGGAGTTAAATAACTTGATAAAGAGGGTTCAGAAACTAGGAATGAACTCAACTTGACAAACTAGGAATAAACTCAAGCTTATTAACCAAACTAAATGTCCTAAAAAGAGACTGGAAAAGAAGTATTATAAAGAGGAAGGACATTTTTCTGAGATGACAATTAAGCATGATTTGTCTTACGTGCCTGATGTATTTGGAATCTCTAGACATTATTATATTTAATATCAAGAGTGACATTCATCTATTGCATGTAGATAATCAGACAACATGGATAATTTTTCTTTTAACTTTGCCTTATTGAGATGTTTTGTGCCTCCATCCTGATTATACCATAAGGAGTCCAGAATGTAAAGACACAAATATTTTTAAAAAATCTTTTCTGTGTGTTTCTCCCAAGAGAAAAACTGCCATCATCAGCAAAGTAACTCTAGTTGCATTCTAATCTATACCCTTACAGGCACAGAACACTAGCAAGGAAGAAAACATGGTGGAAATACTGAAATGGATATAGAAAAATATGAATGCATGAAAATAACTGTCCATATGTGGCTTTTTCATGACTTTTTTTCTGTTATTTTACCCAACTGTGATTTTCTCTCTGATATGCTGGTAGTATTTACAAACATTTAAGATTAAGAAATGAACTCCTTCCTGAACATATCTTAATTTACTCTGAATGCCCCAGCATAGAAGTATTTAGAAAATTTAAAGGGCAAGTTCTCATGAGAAACATATGAATTTTTTCTATATAAAACAATGTCATGCTTTTTCTTTCTCTTGAATCAAGTAGTACTTCACTCATGCAGTCTAAATAAAACAGATCATAAATACTCATTGAAGTTTTGACTGAGAAAAATGCCTTGGGGTATATTATTTACACCAATGTGTATATATCACATTATGCAATTGCATACAAGATAAACATACAATACTTTAAAAGTGTGCTACTGACTCCTGCTACCCAATAGCCAATCATGTTTTCACCTAAACATTTCTTTTTATACTCAAATACACCTTCCAATGTCTAGAATAATGCCTAACACATAGAAATTACTAAATATATACTTCTTAAATATTAAAATGGCATTTCTTCCCAAACAGAATTGCTCTTTTGCTTTTCCAGTGAATTTAATATTCTAAAAACACATTTTGAAATATTTTTATTTTATTTGTCTTTTATTTCCTTCCTCCATAACCCCACTGCTATTAGCAGCAAGTGAGATATTATATCATACAAGTGATGGAGATGATTAAAATAGACTAGATTAAAGAGTCCCAGTAATGTTAAGATGCTAGTCCTACAAACAACAGTTTTTTTTTTTTTTATATTAATGGGCAAAGTTTGACCAAAAATTTCTTCAAAAATATGCAGATGATGAATTAGCACATGAAAAAAATGCTCAACATCACTGATCAAAAGGGAAATGCAAGTCACAACCACAGTGAGATATCACTTTACATCCATCAGGGGGGTCATTATTTTGAAACAGAAAGTAACAGGTGCTGGGGAGGATATGGAGAAATTGTAACTCTTGTAAATTACTGGTAAGAAGACAAATGATTCAGCCACTGGGAAATAGTATGACAGTTCCCCCCCAAAATTAAAAACAGATAGACAAAGTCTTTGACTGTGTAGATCACAAAACACTATAGAAAATACTTAAAGAGATGGGAATACCATACCACCTGACCTGCCTCCTGAGAAATCTGTATGCAGGTCAAGAAGCAACAGTTAGAACTGGACTTGGAACAACAAACTGGTTCTAAATCAGGAAAGGAGTACATCAAGGCTGTATATTGTCACCTTGCTTATTTAACTTATATGCAGAGTACATCATGACAAATGGTGGACCAGATGAGCACAAGTTGGAATCAAGATTACCAGGAGAAATATCAATAACCTCAGATATGCAGATGACACCACCCTTATGGCAAAAAGAGAAGAAGAACTAAAGAGCCTCTTGATGAAAGTGTAAGAGGAGAGTGAAAAGTTTGGCTTAAAGCTCAACATTCAGAAAACTAAGATCATGGTATCTGGTCCCATCAGTTCAGTCCAGTCTCTCAGTCGTGTACAACTCTTTGCGACCCCATGAATCCAGCACGCCAGGCCTCCCTGTGCATCATCAACTCCTGGAGTTCATTCAGACTCACGTCCATCGAGTCGGTGATGCCATCCAGCCATCTCATCCTCTGTCGTCCCCTTCTCCTCCTGCTTCCAATCACTCCCAATCCCTCCCAGCATCAGAGTCTTTCCCAGTGAGTCAACTCTTCGCATGAAGTGGCCAAAGTACTGGATGTTCAATTTTAGCATCATTCCTTCCAAAGAAATCCCAGGGTTGATCTCCTTCAGAATGGACTGGTTGGATCTCTTTGCAAGAGTCTTCTGCGACACCACAGTTCAAAAGCGTCAATTCTTCAGCACTCAGCTTTCTTCACAGTCCAACTCTCACATCCATACACGACCAGTGGAAAAACCATAGCCTTGACTAAACAGACCTTTGTTGGCAACATAATGTCTCTGCTTTTGAATATGCTATCTAGGTTGGTCATAACTTTTCTTCCAAGGAGTAAGTGTCTTTTAATTTCATGGCTGCAGTCACCATCTGCAGTGACTTTGAAGCCAGAAAAAATAAAGTCTGTCACTGTTTCCACTGTTTCCCCATCTATTTCCCATGAAGTGATGGGACCAGATGCCATGATCTTCGTTTTCTGAATGCTGAGCTTTAAGCCAACTTTTTTCACTCTCCTTTTCCGCTTTCATCAAGAGGCTTTTTAGCTCCTCTTCACTTTCTGCCATAAGGGTGGTGTCATCTGCATATCTGAGGTTATTGATATTTCTCCCAGCAATCTTGATTCCAGCTTGTGTTTCTTCCAGCCCAGCATTTCTCATGAAATGCTGCATAGAAGTTAAATAAGCAGGGTGACAATATACAGCCTTGACATACTCCTTTTCCTATTTGGAACCAGTCTGTTGTTCCATGTCTAGTTCTAACTGTTGCTTCCTGACCTGGTCCCATCACTTCATGGCAAATATATGGGGAAACAGTGGAAACAGTAACCAACTTTATTTTTCTTGGGCCTACAAATCACTCCAGATGGTGACTGCAGCCATGAAATTACAGATGCTTACTCTTTGGAAGAAAAGTTATGACCAACCTAGACAGGATATCAAAAAGCAGAGACATTACTTTGCCAAGAAAGATTCATTTAGTCCAGGTTATGGTTGTTCCAGTGGTCGTGTATGGATGTGAGAGTTGGACTATAATGAAAGCTGAATGCCAAAGAATTGATGCTTTTGAACTGTAGTGTTGGAGAAGACTTTTTAGAATCCCTTGGACATCAAGGAGATCCAACCAGTCCATCCTAAAGGAAATCAGTCCTGAATACTCATTGGAAGGACTGATGCTGAAGCTGCAACTCCAATACTTTGGCCACCTGATGCAAAGAACTGACTCATTTGAAAAGACCCTGATTCTGGGAAAGATTGAGGGCAGGAGTAGAAGGAGACAACAGAGGATGAGATGGTTGGATGGCATCACCTACTGGGTGGACATGAGTTTGGGTAAGTTCTGGGAGTTGGTGATGGACAGGGAGGCCTGGCGTGCTGTGATTCATGGGGTTGCAAATATTTGGATTGAATGACTGAACTGAACTGAACCATATAATCCGGTGATTCCTCCTCTAGGTATAAATTCAAAGAATTGAAAACAGGGACTCAAAAAAATATTTGTATACCAATGACCTATGTTCATAACAGAATTATGCACAAAAGCCAAAAGGTGGATACAATCCAAATGTCCATCAACCAACAAACAAAATTTTAAAAAGGTAATGTATATAGTTTACCCTTGAACTGCATTGGGGATAGAGGTACTGACCCTTGTATACTGTTATTTGTGCCTCAGTAACAAACAAACTGATAAATGACTCACCCAAGGGAAGGTGATGGACAGGGAGGTGATGGGCAGGGAGGCCTGGCATGCTGCGGTCCATGGTGTCACAAAGAGTTGGACATGACTGAACAACTGAACTGAACTGAAGGGAAGGAAGCCAAAACAGTTTGGATAGAATCAGGACTCAAATTCTAATTTTTTGATGTCATATATTGTGATCTTTAATCAAACATAAACTTTTCCCCATCTTAAAGATCTATAAAGTAAACATATAGGTACTATATTTACCGAAAAATATCTATTTATAAGTAGAACCATGTAGTTTGAACTCATGCTTTTCAACAGCCAACTGTACATACAAAGGAATAATATTCAGCATAAATGTAAAAAAAAAGAGTGAGATTCTGATACATGCTATGAAATGGATGAACCTTAAAGACATTTTGTTAAGTGAAATAAGCCAGTCACAAAAGGACATTGTATTAGTTCACTTAGAGAAAGTACCTAGAGCAACCAAATTCATAGAGACAGAAAGTAGAATAGTGAGGACCAACTTAGAGAAGAGGGAATGGGGAGTTAATGTTTAATGACTTGGGGTTTCCCAGGTGACACTAATGGTAAAAAAAAAAAAAAAAAAAACACCCACCTGTCAATGCAGGAGACATAAAAGATGCAGGTTTGATCCCAGAGTCAAAAAGATTTCCTGGAAAGGGCATAGCAACCCACTCCAATATTCTTGCCTAGAGAATCCCATGGTTATAAGAGCCTGGCCAGCTACAGTCCATCACAAAGAGTCTGACACAACTGAAGTGATTTAGCACGCATGCACTGGTTCAGCAGAGAAGGCAATGGCACCCCACTCCAGTACTCTTGCCTGGAAAATCCCATGGACGGAGGAGCCTGGTAGGCTGCAGTCCATGTGGTCGCTAAGAGTCGGACACGACTGAGTGACTTCACTTTCACTTTTCACTTTCATGCATTGGAGAAGGAAATGGCAACTCACTCCAGTGTTCTTGCCTGGAGAATCCCAGGGATGGGGGAGCCTGGTGGGCTGCCGTCTATGGGGTCGCACAGAGTAGGACACGACTGAAGTGACTTAGCAGCAGCAGCAGCAGCACTGGTTCAGATTTGGCAAAATGAAAAACTTCTGTGGATGGATATTGGTGATGATTACATAACAATGTGAAAATACTGAATGCCACTAAACAGTCCAATTAAAATAATTAAAATGGTAAATTTTATGTTATGTACATTTTATCACAATAAAAGAAAAGAAAAATGATGCTATTTTTTGGTAAGGGGACTGGTAAATTTTATTTACTAAATTAAAAATACATATATAAATAAACACACTAAAGCCAAGAAAAGTCAGAGAGATTAAGAGAAAATATGTGCCATACACATAACCCAGAAAATCAGTGCCTCAAATATACAAAGAATTTATATTTAACAATAAAAAATAAGCATAAAATCTGCATAAGCTGTTAACAGAAAAAGTCACTATCACAGAAGACGTTCAAACATCCCATAAATATATCAAAAGTTGAGTCACCTCAGGTTTGTTCTCTGTGTCTGTGTCTCTATTTCTGTTTTGCAAATAAGATCATCAATACTGGTTTTCTAGAGTCCATATCTATGCATTAATATGTGACAGTTATTTTTCTCTGACTTACTTCACTCTGTAGGACAGTCTCTAGGTCCATCCACATCTCTACAAATGATTCCATTCCTTTTTTCTGTCTGAGTAATTTTCCACAGTACATGTGTACCACATCTTCTTAAATGTATGGATACAAAAGAGGAGAATGGGTAGGGAAAGGAAGGATGAACTGGGAGCTTGAGATTGACATATAGATACTATTGATATTGTGTATAAAATAGATAAATAATGAGAACCTATTGTATAGCTCAAGAAACCCTACTCAGTGGTCTATGGTACCTAGATGGAAAGGAAATCCTAAAAAGAGGGGATGGCTAGTCAAAGCTATGGTTTTTCCAGTAGTCATGTATGGATGTGAGAGTTGGACTATGAAGAAGGCTGAGCGCAGTAGAATTGATGCTTTTGAACTGTGGTGTTGGAGAAGACACTTGAGAGTCCCTTGGACTACAAAGAGATCCAATCAGTCCATTCTGAAGGAGATCAACCCTGGGATTTCTTTGGAAGGAATGATGCTGAAGCTGAAACTCCAGTACTTTGGCCACCTTATGCAAAGAGTTGACTCATTGGAAAAGACCCTGATGCTGGGAGGGATTGGGGGCAGGAGGAGAATGGGACGACAGAGGATGAGATGCTGGATGGCGTCACTGACTCCATGGGCATGGGTCTGGGTGAACTCCGGGAGTTGGTGATGGACAGGGAGGCCTGGCGTGTTGCAATTCATGGGGTCGCAAAGAGTCGGACACGACTAAGCGACTGAACTGAACTGAAATGTATACATATAGCTGATTCATTTTGCTGTATGGTAGAAACCAACACAACATTGTAAAGCAACTATACCCCAATAAAAGTGGATTTACAAAGATAAAAATAAATAAACTAAAAGAGCACTATATTGAAAAAAGCATTGATCCATCTTACATAAGAAAAGAGACAGAAAAATATTTTTTTTAAATGTTGTGTCACCTCAGGCATAATCAGTTAAAATGTAACACTATTTCACATACAAATGATAATATTGTGAAGGAATTAAACTAGTATCTTTTTTCTTTTTCTGTTTTTATTGGTAAAATGTACATAACATAAAATTTATCATTGCTCAATCTTTGTTAAAATAAATATTTTCTCTTGATATCCAAAGCCTAGCTTTGTGATTTTTTTTTCTAAACCATTCAAGAAAAAAGAGAGCTCTTCCCTTTACTCTTTCTTTCCCGCTTCTTCACTTCTAGAACAATTTAGTCCAAAAGCCATTACTTGGGTTCAACAATGTAAGTATTTACGTGGACAGAGGGAGAGAGACACAGCGTGCTGTGGAAGACGTCACAACTGGGTCCAGGTAAAGAGGGTGTCCATGTGGGAGGAGCAGGTTTGTATCGTCTTAGTATTGTCACCAAGATCAGATGTTCACATGGTAGAGAGGGAGCTGAGGAAGGTAGTTAGCAATGGAGACTGTCCACTGTGGGGTACTAGAGTTTCAAGAGGTACAGAGGCTCTATGCTGCAGGACAATCTGGTATAAGATACTAGAGCCTGGATGTATCTGAAGAAGCATCGTGCTGTGGGTGTTTGAGCCTCAGGGAAGATGCCCTTGAGGCTCCTGTGCAGGAGGAGGAGATGTCTTAGTGTAGAATATTAGACCCAGCTGTGATGAAGAGGGTAAGACAGTGATGAGAGTTCAATTACATATAAGAGAACTGAACAAATAAATAAATATATTAAGGACAACGGCAGCACGGTTTCTTGCAAAAAAAGAAAAGAAGAAGAGTTACAATAATAAAACTCTAACTCTAGAGAACTGGACTTAAAATAGAAATATCAGTGTAAAACCTTTGATTTCAATACAAACAGATAAAGTCAAAATAAGTAGAAATGTGAATGTGCATGTACAGATACTTCCTATGTTTGTCTACTGAGAAGGTCTGGGAAGAGTGACGTTCCAACACAAAAGTATGACTAGTGCCCAGACTTAGGGTCTAAATGTCATTCTCCAGTAAAAGGAACCAGGACTCCTTGGAAGTAGCTGCTTCTTGGTCTAGAGCAGGAAAATATAACACAAGCCTGGTATATCTTACTGTGCCAGACAGAAAGGAAGCAATCAAATAACAAAAATAATTCGTTGAGAAAATGAATAAAAGTGAAAGCCAGCTTCAAACAGATACCAGAATTTGGAAATGACTTGAAAGGCATGAAATTAAAATAATTACAATAACAGTTTATAACTCTAGTATTCTTGCTTGGAAAATTCCATGTACAGAGGAGCCTGGTAGGCTACAGTCCACGGTGTTGCAGAGTTGGACACAATTGAGTGACTAAGCATGGCACAATATACATAAATATAAAATTAGGTAAATAATAGTATACTTACACAGTCTCAAAGCATCTTGTCAAAAAATATTAATCACAAAAGGAAAATGTGTGAAGAAGCCTGAGAAGACCCAACCTTAAATAAAAATGAAAGTGAAGCTCATTGCAAAGACTGACTCTTTGCAACCCCATGGCCTATACAGTCCATGGAATTCTCCAGGCCAGAATACTAGAGTGGGTAGTCTTTCGCTTCTCCAGGGGATCTTCCCAACGCAGGGAACAAACCCAGGTCTCTTGCTTTGCAAGCAAATTCTTTATCAGCTGATCTACAGGGGAAGCACAAGAATACTGGAGTGGGTAGCCTATCCCTTCTCCGTGGATCTTTCCAACTCAGGAATTGAACTGAGATCAAATTTAATAGATCACTAGAACAAATCAAAATCATGTATATACCTAATAGGATGCAATGAGTAAATACAAGACAAAACCCAATCAAGATCATTCTCCAAAAACATTTGGTTTATGACCAAACGTTTCAACATAAAAAAGCTGTAGCAGGCTGAATAATGTCTCTCAAATATGCCCATATCCTAACCCCTGGAGTCTGTGCATGTTACTTCACATGGCAAAGGGATTAAGTTAAGAATCTTGAGATCAGAACTTTGTCCTGGATTATCCCAACACAACAATCCTTCTAAGAGGGACCTGTGAGCAACTGAAATCAGAGGAGAAGGTGATATGACAGAAGCAGAGACAGGGGTGATGCACCTTAAACACAGAGGAAGGGGCCATAAACCAAGGAATACAGGAGGTCACCAGAAGCTGCTAAGTAAGTTTCGAGAAAGGCATGGGTTGGACATAAAAATGTGAGTGTCACTGACATAGTATATGTATAAATTATGATTGTACATAGAAAAGAAATAAGAACAAATTCTCAGTATAAAACATAGTTGGGGATCTAGGAATTATTCTTTTCTCAGTGCTGAAAGATCCAGTGATCAGACAATTCCCTGGCTCTAAGATGAAATATAAAGTGGAAGTTGGAAGTGGGGGAGCAGAGGTTTTATATTAGGAAAAAAAAGAAAAAGGACCTATATGATACATTCATCATTACACACTTTAAACATGAAGTTTTAGAGACAAAGAGACAGTTATCTCATGTGAACATATAACATTAAGTGAAAAAACAGGATAAAAACCTAAATGTACATCATGATTTCAGTTGATTTTATATATGTATCATATATGAGTTTGAGTATGTGTATGTAAATATAACTCAGATATACTTCAATCTAATGTGTAGAAAGTTGAAATTTAATTTTGCTATCAAAAATGAATTCTTTTTTCAACTCTCATTTCTGTTTTGTAGCAGAAAAACTATTTTGTTTTCTGATATTTAGTCCCTTCTAATTTAAATATTTTTCTCTTTCAAATAAATATTTACTACAAGTATTACTGTTTTATATCATTATTTGCTACATTTTCTCTAAATTTTCCCTACTGCCAAATATAACCTCCCCAATTCTGAAAAGAATTTCTTTCTGACATAATAACATGTAATATTAATCAAAATAAATTTTAAATGGGTCAAAATGCTTGCCCTATCTTCCAAAGTTGTCACGAGGATTTTAAAATGTAATGAGTACTAAAATTTTAGAGAACTATAACATATGCGTCAAATAAATTCTCATATTTTCAGTTCACTGGGATGCACTAAACAATTATTTTAATTTCTGGTTATGTTTTAAAGACCAATAATGAATATTGTACATGTTTAGGTCCATGTGTAAAAATCTGCTTATGTGAATAAAAATGCATTTCTTAGTGTAAGATCAATCAGAAAAATGTAGAGTTTCTCTCTGGGAATGTCTATATCAGAAAAACCGTAAGGAAAGGAGACATGGCAGTGTGTAGTTTTAAAATGATTACAAGATAATACTGATACATGTCTCATCCCCCCTACCTACCCAGATTATGAATGACTTCTCTCTGTTATCTACATTTTATTATCCTACCAAATTAGATCACCAGAAGAAACATGACTGAACTGTATTATCTCAGTCCCTGTAGAAGTGTCTTTACTACTATGATTTCATTTTATATCATTGTTTGCTCTAATAAAGAGTGATGTAGAGATATTTCTGCATCTGCCATAAAACCGCTAAGTATACTGCCATGACTTTATTAAATGCCCTTTAAAATCTCAAATGTTAGTTTTCCTCCTAGAATTTAACAGCAAAAACAGTTTATCTCTGCTGAAGAATCAGTCTTCTTCCATTTATCAGACACTGATAACTAGGTAATCTGTCATCTTTCCCTCTTTCCTTTGGCTTTCAGGAGACAGATTAAATTTCAGGCTTAATTACAGAAATGTCTTATAATTTCTTTTCCTTTATTTGTTTCCCCTTATATCTTTTACTAATTTTTAATCTTCAGCTTTCACTTAGCTAATTAGTATTATAGCATTTTAAAGAGAATTTTAAAGAAGATGAAGTGTAAACTATTAAAAAAAATTGAGAAAAGTTGTGGCCCAGAAAAATCTCAGTAAATAAGTGAAGCAAAGGTAAAAAGTAGAGCTCAGATCAGGGCAACAGTGGATAAGGGATCACTTAAGGAATGAGGCAGGGATGAACACTGAAGCTCTGTTTCAGTGAGAATGAGGAACGGGAGAGGTCAGCACTGGAGGAGAGGTCTGATAGAGCAACCCAGGCAACTCCATAATTCTTGATGAACAATCAATGAAAGCAGGGAATGAAAGATAGTAAGCTCAGAAAGGAAGTCTGAAATTTTCCCAGAGAGAAAAATAATTTTAGCAAAGCCCATGTGGTTTTCCCTGAAGCTTGTCATGTTCCAGGCAGAGGTCCTTGGAGGATAAGGGAGCCTTAGGGAACCTGTCCCTATATAGCCCAAATCATTAGAAGGCAGACCACTCAAATGCAAGTTACCTCTTTGCTGAATTATAGCCCACCATCAGCCTGGTAGAAGCTATCTCTGTGAAAGCCTATTTTTTTTTTTTTTTTTTAATTAATTTTCATTTTTCAGTCTGCCTTGCTCCACAATACTGCATTCGTTCTGCTACACATCGACACGAATCAGCCACGAGTGTACATGAACTCCCAATCCCGACCCCCCCCTCCACCCTCCCGCCCCACACCCTCTCTCTGGATCATCCCCGTGCATCAGTCCCTAGCATCCTGCATCCTGCATCAAACCCGGACTGGCAATTCATCCCGCCCATGATATCACACATGCTACACTGCCACTCTGCCAACCCATCCCACCCTCTCCCTCTCCCACAGAGTCCAAAAGGCCACTCTATACAACTGTGTCTCCCTTGCTGTCCTGCGTACAGGTTTATCATTACCATCATTCTAAATTCCATATATATGTGTAAGTATACTGTATTGATGTTTTTCTTTCTGGCTTACTTCACTCTGTATAATCGGCTCCAGCGTCATCCACCTCATTAAAACTGATTCAAATGTATTCTTTTTAATAGCTGAGTAATACTCCATTGTGTATATGTACCACAGCTTTCTTATCCATTCATCTGCTGATGGACATCTAGGTTGCTTCCATGTCCTGGCTATTACAAACAGTGCCGCGATGAACATTGGGGTACACGTGTCTCTTTCAATTCTGGTTTCCTC